>JACCIB010001067.1:0-59045 GCA_018906965.1 Philotrypesis tridentata
ATCTTGCAAGTATGGGAAATTTCCAATAGGGCACCCGAAAGTTTACGTAGGTCCCGAATATTTGAAATTAGCGGGAAATACCAACGATATCTCTCGGGTCAATAGTATTATTAAATGTAAGGTCCTGCCTCCAAAAAATTTGTATCACCCCGTGTTGCCAGTAAAAATGTACGGTCGATTACTATTCCCACTATGTAGAACATGCTGTGAAAATACAGTAGATAGTATATGCACACATGAGTCGTCGGAAGAGCGATCGTTCATAGGAACTTGGATTTCCGACGAGCTCGAAAAAAGCCGTGCAAAAGGGATATCAAATTATTGAAATTTACGAAATATGGGACTACAAGATCACCAAGTATAATCCCGAAACAAAAAAGGGAGGTTTCTTCGCTGAATTTATAGATACATTTTTGAAACTGAAAACAGAATCGAGTAGATGGCCTGCAGAATGTGACAGGTGAAGAATCAAAGCAGGAATATATCGATAATTATTATAAATTTGAAAATATATACTAGACAGCGATAAAATAGAAAAATAACCCAGGTTTGAGAGCTATAGCGAAATTACTGCTAAATAGTTTTTGGGTAAATTCGCTCAGCGCGGGGAATTTAACAAAAACAAAAGTTGTAAAACTCAAGAACGATTTATGGAGCTGATGACGAGTTCGGAAATTGATGTTATCGGAATGCTCCCAATAAGTGATAGTTGCGTATATGTGTTATGGGGTATACAGTGATAATTCCAGCGATCTCAGTGATATATCAATGTTGTCATAAGCTGCGTATACTACAGCTCAAGCCCGACTTAAATTGTATACTTATTTGGAAAAATTGGAAAGGCGAGTACTCTACTATGATACTGATTCATGTATATACACATCGGATGAACAAAAAGATGAATATGAGCCAGCTACAGGTTCGTTACTGGGTGATCTCACCGATGAATTAGAATCTTATGGTCAATCTAGTTACATAAAAGGATTTGTTTCTGGAGGTCCAAAATTTTATGCATTCATAGTAAAAAAACCTGACGCAGGGGAAGTAGAAGTATGCAAGATAAAGGATATCACTCTCAACTATAAGACGAAAAATTTGGTTAATTATAACTGGATTAAATCGTATGTACTAGAAAATCGTGAGAGTGCATTAACGATAGAATACGATAGCATTCGGCGTACAGAATTTTACGATGTTGTTATGCGCAAAGAAAAGAAATCTTGCAAACCAGTTTATGCAAAACGATGGTTCGAAAGCGATAGGATTTCCTATTCTTTCGGCTATAGTAATCTATAACACATATGTAAATATAATAGAGCAATATATGTATATAATATATTAATAAATTATATTAATCAGTCCTTTTGCATGTTATAAATTGATTTGGTTATTTTACCCTACTGTAATGAAATAAACAAATTTCATTACGGAAGAAATACAAGCACGTGAACAGATACGCAACAACGAGGAAAAATCACGACTATCGCGCACTAGCCGAAAAACTCGAAGAGACCTCGAGAATAGGAATTGCCCTTAATGCAGCACACAACACGGGCAGGTAATACGTAGATGCGGAAGGCCGACGCCTTGAGGAAATCAAGAGTGGAAGATTGAAGAAAAGCGTAAACAAGTGTCATCATCGATAGAGAAGCGCCGAGAAAAACCTTCGACGGTGACTTAATTAGGCGTGGCAGCGGAAAGTGAGAGGGCCCAGTGCCAAAAATCACCTACCTGCTTAAATAGCGAAGATAAGCGGCGGCGCGGACACTAAGTTCACAGACCGAAAACTGATCAGTACGATCGATTGACCGCAAGTGCGTGATCTCTATATACGCAGACACAAATAGTCGACAAGTACTCGAACCTGTATAATTGTATTCTTTTGAACGCGCGCAGAAAACACGAAAAGCAGTAGTGCGCGAGTCTTCCGTAATTAAGTAAACGGAGAAGACATTCCGTTCGAGAAAGAAAAGAGAGAGAGAGAGAGAGAGATAGATACGGAGCATAGAACGGACCGACCGAATACCTGTAAAAAGGCCCAGACGCGGCGGCGCCGTATACTCTCTCTCCACGAAGGAAGACCCTCACAGCGGGAGATTACCGAGCGGCAGCATCCAGCATCGACTTCTACATATACATAGATATAGATATACACGTACACATACAACACACCGAGAGTAGCAAGGTACTTTTTCTCTTACTAAAATATCTGAGTCTTTCATTTCTATACTGGTCTCGTATTTTCCGACCCCTCACCCGGTAATGCGATCGTACAACGATCGCAAAGCAAGGGGCAATTACTGTAAATTCATGTTTAATAAATGAATGGATAAATATATACATCTATACTTTTCACATAACGTATACCAGAGTCTTTTATTTATTTCCCTTGGAACCATTGCGAATTAGGAAATTGTATATACATGTTCAGACGTAACACTACATTTACTTTTATGTCTAAAAAGCTTTTTTTCCTACCTTTATAAGCTTCGAACCCGCGACATTTTATAAGCTTTCAAATCCCGCGATTTATAAGCTTTGGTCGGTATTTGTATGAGCTTAAATTCCGCGCCTTTTTATAAGCTGATTCACCCGCGCGCCGCCGCCGCCGCCGCCGCCGAGGTCGCTTTGAATTAGTATTTTTCAACAAATTGTGGTATATTAGATACCGATTAATCTTGCTACCGTCATTGCGAAAAATGGATACAAGGTGGAAACATCCTTTCACGGCACTATGCTGTGGGCCTTCAGGTTCAGGGAAAACAATTTTTGTGCAAAATTTTCTCAAGCATAGAAAGCAAATGTGCGATACCCCGTTTTCGAAAATTATATTTTATTACTCCGAATGGCAGTCAGGCTACACGAATTTTGATAAAGAAATTGATTTTCGCGAAGGTTTGCCTCAATCATCAGATTTTGATGGTGACTTAGAACCTAAGCTAATTGTCGTTGATGCGTGAATCCTCGAGTAACGTTATCATCGATTTATTCGTGAGAAAAAGTCATCATAGATCGATCTCCATGTTTTTTCTATCGCAAAATCTATTTTACAAAGGTCAAAGAGATATCTCGTTAAATGTATCTTACCTAGTGGTTTTTAAAAATCCTCGAGATCGTGCACAGATTCAGCATTTAGCACGTCAGGTATATCCTGAAAATCCTCTTTTTATACAAGAGATTTTTCGCGATGCTACCGCAAAGCCACACTCTTATCTGCTTTTTGACATGACACAGACGACATGTGACGAGCTTCGTTTTCGAATAGAAGAGCTTGAGCAATTTAGTCTCATTCTGTTCTGCATGATGGCCACGGGAGGATGTTCTCCTCTGTCAAAAAAATGCTCGGCAATTCTTAAAGCGCTATACTATCTTGGCAAAGAGCAGAGAATTACAATTTTAAGAAAAGCTGAACTACCACTTGTAAAGTGTATTTGTGAGTGTGCATTAAATATATTAAATGGTAACATTCCTATCAGTGACTCTCAAAAATCTAAACTGAAAAGACACGCAAAAATCCTTCGTCGCTTGGCCGAGAAAAGAGGATCGTGGAGTACGACGAAAAAGATTATTCTGGCTGACGGTGTAAAAATTTTGACATTGCTGTTAACACCTGTAATAACATATATATCTTAAGTATAGAACATGCTCGTAAAATGATTCTCGTTCCTGAAGAGAATTTCAAGCGTGAAAAACAAACTAAAGTCTGTTCAGACACCGAATACAGTTTGTTCACGCTTGGATCATGAAATGAGCAAAATTTTAAATTCAAAAGACATAAGCGAGCACGATAAGTGGCTATTATATGTCAAGCTTTGCAGCGTTTTCTCTACTTTCTTGGTGATGGAAGGCTTTTAAAGCTCGAAGACAAAAACGAGGAAGAAGAAGAGGCAGAAGAGGAGGAGGTTTTTCGGAATAATAATAATAATAATAATAATAATAATAACGATAACAAACAGAATATTCAGCTACGCGATTTGCATATTATTGAAAGCGTGCCGCCAACATTCGGCACTAAAGCGCAACAACTGCTTGCGCGTTTGCGCAGGGCCGGTGTAGAGCGTATTTCATGGAATGACAATGATGTGGTCTCTATAAATGGAAAAAATATTGAAAACTCCAACATTGTCGATTTAATTAATTATGCTTTGCGCGATTGCAAGAAATACAGTGTTACAGCTGGACGCTTACAATTTGCAAAATTATTGCGAGATATAGGAGTACCTAAAGAATTTGTCGGGAATAACTCCTTGTGGAAAGCAGGTGCAGCTACAGCCGCTGTCAGTGTCGTTGAGGATATCGGCAAATCAAAAATTCGTAAATCACTTCGTAGCTTAAAATCAGCAGAAAACGACAGTTTATGACAAAACATGCTCGAGCGTGACTTCAGCTTTCTGCAAAATTTTATCCAGGAATCAAAACCGTAAACCGGTCATTTTACAGTCGGATAAAGGCAAGGAATTCACAGGTTCAGAGTTTCAGAAATTTTTAAAAGAAAAAAATATAATGTTTCGAGTCGCAAGGAGTCCTGATGTAAAAGCAGCCGTCGCCGAACGTTTTAACCGAACTTTAAAAGAGCGTATGTGGAAATACTTTACGAATTTCAATACCAAAAAATATATCGACATTTTACAAAATTTGGTAAAGTCTTATAATAATACGGAGCACTCTAGTATAAAAATGACTCCTAGTAAAGTAAACATTCAAAACGCTTACGTGGCATATCACAATTTAATGCAGAGATATGCTCGTAATTTTAAAACACAAGAGCCTAAATACCACGTACACGACCTGATGCGAGTTAGTACAGCTAAGAACGTCTTTTCGAAAACATATGAAGGAACGTATACAGAGGAAATCTTTGAAATTATACGCGTTTCACGTGCCAGAGCACCTTTTGCATATACGCTGCAAGATTTAGCTGGAGAAGAAATTGACGGAATATTTTATGAAGAAGAATTGACCCGAGTTCGTAAAGATCTAAGCAAAGATACTTTTATCGTTAAGAAGATTATTCGCAGTAAGGGAAAAGGTCAAAATAAGCAATATCTCGTCAGTTGGGCTGGATATCCCGACAAGTTCAATTCCTGGATACCCGCTAGCGAGCTACAACAATTGTAGAAATGAAGGAAGAATTTTAGATACTTTTATCGAGTGCAAACAGCAAAAAATATTTCCCGATAATAGCCCTTCAAATTTTAGGGTGCGGCTTCCTCAAGAGATTCAATTGCATGGTCACTGGAAGGTGGCTCTTGTCGAAGTTCATTACCCTCAAACAATATTACACGTATCGGATCACGCTGAAAAAAATTGGATACGCATCGCAACTCTTAATATGAATCAAATTAACGATGAGATGTTAAAAAAAAATTATTTGAGACCTCCGATACTTCAAAATAGTAGCAGTACAGACCAGATGGATGTAGAAGAGGTTAATTTGCACTCGACTGTACAAGTGGCTATTTCTCACGGAAATTATAGTAATTTGAAAGATTTAATAAAGGAGATAAATGAATTTCGTTATGTAAAAGATCACCTAATATTTTAAATTAGCGATAGAGGCTTTATAAGGATAACTAAAAAATGTAAGGAAAATGCAAGTCATAGCACAGAAATATCCGAGCATATAAGTAGGATTTTAGGCTCGATATCCACCGAGCCGATTATTCTAGATGATAAATGCTCAACTTACACATTTGACTATCCTGCTTCTATGAAAAACGGCCTATGATAAATATTTATTACCAACTATGATAAATATTTATTCCGACATTTGCGAGCCTTACATTACCGGTGACACACAAACACCTCTCTTAAGATCTTTTTTGATAGATAAAGACATGTATGATTTCGGATCGAGTAAATCAAAAGAATTTACATGGCTGAATTACGTATCTTTACAGCGCTCTGATTTTCGGACAGTTGAAATCAATATAAGAGACCAGCAAGGCAATATTGTACCATTCGAGTACGGGACGCTCAGTGTTGCACTACACTTTAAAAAAATTTATCAATAATGGCCTCCACTCATTATGACGCGTATTTCGATGCGCAGGTAGGACGTGGCGATGATTCACCGGATCTAATCGACACTGTATATGCAGACAGAAATCCACAAAGAGGTTCCGGTATTGGTGGGTGCTTGAGAGGGATATACAAGAGTATTTCACCGCTTTTAAAAAGAGGATCTCGGGAAGTCGGTAAAGAAGCTGTGAAAAAGCTAATTTGTTGCAACGAATAATGGCTCGAGAAGTAATAAATATAGAGGAGGAAATAGAGTCTCCGTCATTTGATAAAGGAACGTCGTCGCATTCATTTTGCATTCTTCATTATACGAAAAATTCCTCGATCGAGACAAATGCGCGTTAAACGAGGCTAATAAACTTAAATACTGGTTACTTTCTCAGCCAGCGATAAATTTACAGAAAGATTGCGAAGAAGAACACGATGAACAGTCTGAAAATATCGGCTACTCTTCAATCTCTTCCAGTCTGCACGTACGGTGTTTATCCGTCGGATCAGATTCCGAAATTTTGGACAAAACCTGCAATTATTGTATCTAATACGGAAGATCATACTAAACCTGGTAAACATTGGACAGCTATGTACGTAGACCAACTTGGCAGTGGATATTATTTCGACAGCTACGGGGCTCCACCATCAAACGCTGATCATATAAATAGACTCCGATAAAATTGTAAATACTATAGGTGGAACACGATGAAAATGCAGAGTAAAAAATCAGACGTGTGCGGTCAGTATTGCGTGATGTTTTCGCATTTTCTGTCAAACGGTTTAGGGATGGACAAATTTAAAAATGTATTTTCTTCGCACTATAAGAAAAACGATGAAATTGTTTTAGAATTTTACAATAATTTAGTTCGTAATGATCTATGCGCCCAAAAATCCTCTGTATGTCATTGCTATAAAAAAAATGTAATGAAATGTAACGATCAATGTTGTAAAAAAAATCGTTTATAATTTGAATTCTTAATGATTTACTAAATTGTAGAATATTCAGCTGTAAATCGCTTACTTAACATTTTCGTTCAAATACGCGAATGTCTTACTAAGCTATATTTAGGTCGATGCACCTATAATATACGCGTACGCAAAATGATGACTACATCTTTTCGACTGTTTGCTCGCCATTCTCGCAGTAACGTTCGAGCAGGTAACATTAAAATTGATCATAAACGATTTTCCAATAAAAAATGTCTGTGTTACCAAGACAATCTTTCATTAACTCCTCGTACAATTTAAACGCGAGTAATTCCAAAATTATTTCGATTGGGTTAAAAGAAGATATTCTAGATGGTTGTCTAAAACCTGTAATCACATTAGGCGGAATCGGCCAATCTGTTGAATTGACGGCTGAAGAATGGAGCTCTTTGGTAGAAAATTTTGAAGAAGTCTCCGGCTTCTTTCAAGAAGAGGGACACGTTCGCTGGAGAATGCCCATTACTATCAATGAAAATGTTTTCATTGCTTTTACTACGTCATATAGTTCTAAATCAGTGATAATCGAGAAAAAAAATTAATTCTAACTCGTCTACACCTAGTGAAGTTACCGACGAACCAGAGAAGAAGAAGCCACGCACATATATTCCATATGTAAATTTCAAACAAGTGACTTTTGATAATCTAGTGCGAATTACAAATTTAATTAAAATTAAAATAGCATGTCTGCAAAGTATATCAAGCACTATTCAAAAATGTAAAGAACTTATATTCCATTGTAAAAACGACGAAACACTCAAAGATTCCAAATTACTTATAAGAGAAAAAATAATAAGCGATTTAAGCGAGAGTGGTAGTTCTATTGTTAAAAATAATCCATATTTATTTAACACTATTTTCAACGAATTATGTATGTTTGTATAATAGATGTGTAATTACAACAATTGGGTTTTTATTCTTATTCAAAAAAAATTAATTGAATAAGAATCAATAAATGGGAGAAAATAAAAGATTTGTTAATTTATTTTTACCTTGATCTTTGCACTATCCCTTGATAATTGAATAAAAATATTCGTAAAGTTCTTTTATATTTTAAATAGTTTTAATTAATATTTTTATTTGTCATATTAATATTAGAGATTTTATTATTATTAACTTTTTACTAAATAAATAATTTAAAAGTAGTATACCCAATCACATTTATACGAATTCACACATACACACAAATTTACTTCGAGCATGGTCGTTGTATTGCTGACTCTGCTTCGTTGAGTTCAGTCACATACGTCGACCCCCCACCTTACCACCCGCTCACTCGTTTCTAAGCGCGCTTGCCGAAAGTGAGAAGCATCTACTCTCTCTAAATATCGGCCTAATATAGGCACTCTCTTGATCTCTCTGTCTCTCTCGTAGAGTAGTGTCCGCTGATGGTCGCTAGAACAAGAAATGTATTAGTACAAGTAATATGGCATACGCCCGGAGAGGCGATAACGTGCGTATTATATATGCGACCGTTATAATGTATATATATGACTGCAATGTACACTGCTAAGTAATATTCGTAAATGCGTTAATTATTATTTTTATTTAAGCAAACACAAAACGTGTTATATAAAATAATACATATAATACAAAAATATAAGTTTATTCATGTTATCATTTTCATAAAAAATGATGTTCTTAAATAATTTTATGACATGATAAAGGTGCTAATAATAGGTGGTAATATCATATGTTTGTCCGAATTTATAATGTAATATAACAAGATTGTTTCGCTTCATGAAAAATCAGAATTATAAAATTAATTAATTTTTATTATTTCCGTTTTTTTGTTGTCACTTGTGGAAGCACCAAGCGGATGTACACTATACTCTAGTTAGTGATACAGTAAATGTGTTGTTATTCTTATTCCATCAAAATGTATAACATGTTTTCAGGACGATTATTTATAATTAAATATGAGATTTAAATATTCTGTTATTAACTTATTAGGTATCACCCTCTTCATTAAAAAAAAAGAATAATTTTCCATACAACAAACCTATCTCACATGTTTAGAAAATGAAGAACAATTTCTATCATGCAGAACACAATTTTTCTTATGGAAAAACTTGCCGTCCCGTCCTATCATAGATAATCGATAAATTACTAAATGTCAGTGTAATCAGCAATATTGTAATTATTTAATGCAGTCAACTAATCTTCCTATTATCCTATAATCGGTGCTATTGAAAATATTTCTGTTAAATTGTCAAAATTGCCTCAAATGATAGTTGCAATTTTATTTCTTAATTAAGTGTTAAAACTAAATTTATAAACTGAAAAAATATTTTTCAGCTTCATTTATTTCCCAACTTTAGAAATAGAAATTAATTTCATAACATGTTTTCCTGTAATCTTTTGTTAATAGCTAATTATTGTCAAACATATGTACAAATACTCAAAAATTGAGTATTTGTATATATTTCAATTATCACGAAGTTAAGTTTCATTTCTTAAAAAATTTAATAAGAATGTTAGTGAACACATAATGAATGAAATATCGGTTACTTAAGAATTTGCAACGATGTTTCGTTAACTGTGAATTACTTTGGTTAAACATGCGTAACTTGAAGATGATATCCATCGTTACGTATGATAGGACGGGACGGCAAGTTTTTCCATAAAAAAAATTGTGTTCTACATGATAGAAATTGTTCCTGATTTTTTAAACATGTGAGATAGATTTGTTGTATGGAAAATTATTCTTCTTTTTAAAGAAGAGGGTGATACCTAATAAGTTAATAACAGAATATTTAAATCTCATTTAATTATAAATAATCGTCCTGAAAACATGTTGTACATTTTGATGGAATAAGAATAACAACACATTTACTGTATGACTAACTAGAGTATAGTGTACATCCGATTGGTGCTTCCACAAGTGACAACAGAAAAAGGAAATAATAAAAATTAATTAATTTTATAATTCTGATTTTTCATGAAGCGAAACAATCTTGTTATATTACATTATAAATTCGGACAAACATATGATATTACCACCTATTATTAGCTCCTTTATCATATCATAAAATTATTTAAGAACATAATTTTTTATGAAAATGATAACATGAATAAACTTATATTTTTGTATTATATGTATTATTTTATATAACATGTTTTGTGTTTGCTTAAATAAAAATAATAATTAACGCATTTACGAATATTACTTAGTAGTGTACATTGCAGTCATATATATACATATATACATATGGGTGGTTCTCTGACAAATCGAGCGGTCGATTTTTTGACACTATCGAAAAAAATTTTTAAAATGTTCCTAAGAGACATATGAGTATCCCTGAATTTTTTCAGATTTTTTGCATCAAGTATCTTCGAGTTACAGAGGGTCAAAGTTGATGAAATCATGTTTTCTTGCTTTTTCTGGCTACTTTAATTAATTTGTAGATCCTCAGGGAAGCATTTTTCACTATAGAGATATATAACATTTTATTCTGCAAATTTTCTAAACTATTAAAAAAAATAGTTTTGATGTCGTATATGTTTTAAAAAAGTTATAAGTCATTTAAGCTTTAAAATCAAGTTTTAGGAAAGTTCGATCATTCGGATCATAACCAAAAAATTCATGAAGATACCTTATTTCAATTCAAAAAAGTCTGCGGAAGACCCAGAAAGTCAGAGGCCTTGGTTTCTTTGTAAAAAATCATTATATCCGTTCATATATGAAAAAAATTTAGTTTTATTGCTATATCGGAGCATTTCACTAACCTTATCATTTTCTTAATGATTGAAATTATTATAAAAAAATTTACGTAATTGATAAAATTGGTTAAATTCTTCGATATAGCAATAAAACTAAATTTTTTTCATATATGAACGGATATAATGATTTTTTACAGAGAAACCAAGGCCTCTGACATTCTGGGTCTTTCGCAGACTTTTGTATTTAAATAAGGTATCTTCATGAATTTTTTGGTTATGATCCGGATGATCGAACTTTCCTAAAACTTGATTTTAAAGCTTAAATGACTTGTAACGAGAGATTAGACCGCGCTATTCGAGCAGCGCGCGCTCGTTATGTCGCACGATGTGAACGTAGCAGCAAGCTTCGTTCGTGTATTATGGTGAGGGATACGCGGGGGAAGAATAGGATAAGGCCCGCGCGCCGAATAGATCAGATTCGATTTGACCGCGCCGGTGGGTACTTCGCGTGCAATTTATACCTTGTGCAAGACCACCGTTGTGCCCGAGCGACGCTATATCTTAATCGGCGAGAACTCAAGGTGATTGAGGATCAACTCCATTCTTGTGCTGGAGAAGGGACGCCTTCTCCAAGCTATCCTCGAGGACTTGAGAGCGATTCCCGTAGAAGAGCAGCGGCTCGTGTTTGAGTGCGGAGGAAGCCACGCGTGCTTCGCACGACTGTAAGTCGAATTTCATACAACGTACTTTCTTGGCAAAGTCGCCGTTGACCGAGTATTCCCCGCCACGGAATACTCGTTCCTTCTTTGTTCAAGTGCGAGCGAATTTCTCTCCGCTGTCGCGCGAGCGACCATTGACGCGGACGTTTATATTACTTTATTTTACAATACACGAGTTAACGACTCAATTCTCTAACGTTATTTTCCGAGTGTTAATTTCCTTGTATTCTCACTTCGTCCTTTCGTCCGAATCCAAATAGTATTTATTAGCACGGTAAGTGTGATGCTCGGGCGCATCACACATTTGTATTCGTCGCATTTGGCTAGATATTAGACGCAGTATTCGGTTCGCCGAGAAGCTACGCCGGGGAGTGTAAGAGCTTATACGCAGGTAAGACTCGGTGACGCGGCGACAAACCGTGGTCGCCACGCTAAAGCCAAATTGCCCCGTTACAGACTTATAACTTTTTTAAAACATATATATACGACATCAAAACTATTTTTTTTTAATAGTTTAGAAAATTTGCAGAATAAAATGTTATATATCTCTATAGTGAAAAATGCTTCCCTGAGGCTCTATAAATTAATGAAAGTAGCCAGGAAAAGCAAAAAAACATGATTTCATCAACTTTGACCCTCTGTAACTCGAAGATACTTGATGCAAAAAATCTGAAAAATTCAGGGATACTCATGTGTCTCTTAGGAACATTTTAAAAATTTTTTTCGATAGGGTCAAAAAATCGACCGCTCGATTTGTCAGACAACCACCCATATATACATTGATATTCCTTCTCCCAGTTAAACGCTCATTTATTTTTTTCAAAACTATTGCTTTTTATAAAGAAACTTGCCAATTTATTTATCGATATCACAACTTTCTTTTGTTAAAATTCAAATTGAAATTTACAAAATGGGTATATTATAGAGTATTGACACAAAGAAAATGGTAGTCTGTCCAATAGACCCTTAGCGCAAAGATCTTTACGCATAGAACATAATTATTTTTTAAACTAATTATAAATACCTTCGTAATCACTGTTTTATAAACACTATTGTTATCACTCTTTAGTAAGGGAAGTATTAATAACCGTATACAATCAAGCTAAATCTTTAATTTATATAATGAAATGACCGTCAGAATAAGATACTTAGGATTTTGGCTGTATAAAGGTTATCGAGAGTTGAAAATGAAATTTAAATTTACATAATGAAATAGATATATAGAAAAAACACTTTCAGTTTTGACCACATATGGGTTATTAAGAGTTCAAAAATTAACTTTATGTTATTAAGAGTTTTAAATTTATTTTTAATTTTTATCTAACGAAACAACCTTATACTTGCCAGCCATTTACCTTGAAAAGGTTTTTTGTGGTGGGGTATGTATAGTTCTTGAATTAAAGTGAAAAAACTCAGCGCATGTCGTGAACTGTTCATCGCTCCCGCAACGAATATCGTAGTTCAAAGCTCTGCAGAGAGAGAATGGGGCAGATAATTGTAACAGAACTTTGCAGATTCGTTTTTTAACGTATGAGAAAGGTAGGTGCGAAGTCTCATTTATTTATTATATCCAGTTTTTTTATTTATAGTGAAAAATCACGGTGCTTGCTTTAAAACAGGCAACTCTGCCGTAGCCCGTATGGCAGTGCTTCAAGCCTCTACAGCTCAAACAAGAGGCATGCAATTGTTACAGAACTTTGTAGACTTCTTCGCTAATGTGTCATAAAGAAGTATACAATGTCTTACCACTTAGATATGTATTTTCGGAATGATATTGAAAAGTTCCAGTACCTGTCGGGGTGCCTATCTTGAAGCACTCTCGACTCGGTCGATATTACATACGAAGTTTAGTTTAACATGTCCGATTTTTGTCATTCAAAATTTTTTAGAATACCTGAATTGTGCATTTTAAGAAATTGTATATAACATATTCTTTAAAATTTAAGTAAACCATGCCAAAATGTCTATGTGGTCAGCTATACCTGGGAGTACCCTCATAATAGACCTACGAAAATGTTTCGCAGCGGGGTGCCTTAGCCGAACTCGGATACCCGTCTGCCCCTGTACACGGGGGGGGGGGGGGTAGAGAAAGTGAGAAACGATCTCTTGTTCTCTGCTGGACCTTTCTCATCGGTCTACTGAAAGGCTGCGCCCAGGTATATCTGACCACATAGACATTTTGGCATGGTTTATTTAAATTTTAAAGAATATGTTATATACAATTTCTTAAAATGCACAATTCAGGTATTCTAAAAAATTTTGAATGACAAAAATCGGACATGTTAAACTAAACTTCGTATGTAATATCGACCGAGTCGAGAGTGCTTCAAGATAGGCACCCCGACAGGTACTGGAACTTTTCAATATCATTCCGAAAATACATATCTAAGTGGTAAGACATTGTATACTTCTTTATGACACATTAGCGAAGAAGTCTACAAAGTTCTGTAACAATTGCATGCCTCTTATTTGAGCTGTAGAGGCTTGAAGCACTGCTATATGGGCTACGGCAGAGTTGCCTGTTTTAAGGAAAGCACCGTGTTTTTTCACTATAAATAAAAAACTGGATATAATTAATAAATGAGACCTCGCACCTACCTTTCTCATACATTAAAAAACAAATCTGCAAAGTTCTGTTACAATTATCTGCCCCTTTCTCTCTCTGCAGAGTACACTGTACTGAGTTTTCACTGTAATTCAAAAACTATACATATCTGAGTAATGAAACTTTGTATTATCCTTTCTTATATATTAATAAAGAAGTTTACAAAGTTCTGTAACAATTGCATGCCTCTAATTCGAGCTATAGAGGTTTGAAGTACTACTATATAGACCACGTTAGCGATGCCTGGTTCAAGCATGCACCGCGTTTTTTCAATATAAATAAAAAACTAGATATATCTGGGAATTGAAACCTCGCACCCTCCTTCCTCATACATTAGAAAATAAATCTGCAAAGTTCTGTTACAATTATCTGCCCCTTTCTCTCTCTGCAGAGATTTGAACTATTATATTGTTTGCGGGAGCGATATCTGATTATTCTTTAATATTCTTAAAATAATCACCATTTTTTATAATTTATCAACAATAATTTTCCAATTTCAGATGCTAATCAGAATGGTTGGATGAAGAAGACTTTCAAGATTTAATTTGCGATTTCGAAGATGACGATTATCCTGATTTTAGAGTTTACGAAAGAAAATGCCGGGAAAATAAAATGAATGTAATGAATCTGGATGTCGCAGCAGCAGTAGACCGTGCTAAAGTCAGTGATCGGCAGGATGCACGATTGATAGCTGCTTTGTCGCATGGATTAGGATTTAGCTGAGATGATTTTCATTTAAGCCGAGAGTCTATTCGGTGACATAGAATAAAAGAAAGGACGACTGCAGCTGAGTGCATTAAAGGAAATTTTTTGCTATTCGAAGATACCCGATTACTAGTTCATTGGGACGGAAAACAATTACCGGATACCAATAACAAACTGTCTAAAATTGATCGTCTTTCCGTGCTAGTATCGGGTATAGACATTCACGAGTTGCTCGGTGCTCCTCAACTGGCAAACGGTACAGGAGAATCGCAAGCTGATGTTTTTGTGTGTTTATTACGCGAATGGGAAGTGAGCGACGCTGTCTGTGTTATGGTTTTCGACACTACAGCTTCGAATACCGGACTGAAAACCGGTGCCTGCACTTTAATTGAAAGTAGATTGCAAAAAAATCTTCTTCATTTTGCGTGCAGTCATCATGTATACGAATTGGCCTTAAGATGTACTTTTGAAAAAGCTTTAAGCGGAACTTCTGGTCCTGACGTATTGCTTTTTAAAAGATTCCAAGAAAAGTGGAGCCAAATCGACAAGGACACGTTCGATTCAGAATTGAACGATGATTACGTTCGTAAACATTTGCATGATGTGCAGCTGCAGAATATTCTGGAAGATGCTAAACAGCAATTGCAGGTATACAATAATTCATTTAATCATTCATTTTATAATAAGTAAAATTACGAAATAATTAACCGTAAATATGTTTTCAGGAAAAATTTCCAAGGGACGATTATAAAGAATTTTTGCAGTTAATTGTCCTATTTTTAGGAAATTTTGAAGACTGCGTGCAAATAAAGTTCAAAGCTTTGATGGCCACCCATCATGCACGTTGGATGGCCAAAGCCATATATACTGTAAAAATTTGTATATTTCGTAGTCAGTTTCATTTAACGAAAAATGAATTATCTGATCTACGAGATATGTATCTCTTCTTGGTGTTGGTTTACTATAAAGCTTGGTTTAAAATAAGTATACCACAGGCAGCACCAAGGATAGACTAACAATTTTTAAAGGTTATTAAAAATTTTGACCATGTAAATGCCAACATTTCCCAAGCTGTTTTAAATAAAATGGATAATCATCTATGGTATTTGGGAAATGAGCTCATTGCTTTGGCATTATTTGATGATTCTGTCTCCCGTGACTACAAAAAGTCAATATGTACGGCGATGCAGGCTTCGAACAGCGATAAAGATTTAAAAAAGGCTGAACTTAGTTTAAGTAAAAACGAATCATTATTAGATTTAAATCTTGAAGATTTTGCAAATAATCACACATTTTCGTTTTTTGAAAAACTTAAACTAAGGTCAAATTTTGTCAATGTTGCCAATGTTGAGAAAACTTTCACGTTGTTAATGATATTGCAGAAAGAGCTGTACATTTCCTAGCTCAATATAATCTTATTTTAACAAATAATGAATAGTGCAGGCAAAACATATTACAAATTGTTAACAAATATAAATCATTTTCCAAAGATTGTAATAGAAGTACATTAAAAAAGTCATTATAAGATTTTATATTTTTATAAATAAATAATATTATATTAAGGTATGAAATAAGCTAAATGAAATTAATTTGTCCGTTTAAATATATTAATATAGTAAATATTATTAAACTTAAAATTTATTGATAATTTTTAAGCATATAAATAGTATTTAATATTAATATTAATCGCTCTATAATTTATATAAATGTAACTTAAAATTTTTTAAAATTTTTACAAATTAATTATTTACAAATAATATAAGGAATAACATTTAAAAAGAAATTTTTGTATTTGATCTTCTACGTACACATTGTGTAGAAAAATTAAAATTTAAAAAAATAAATATTTTGTGTAAAGCAATGTTTAGAATAAATTTATTGTTATTCAGAAAAATAAAGTGAAAGAAAAGTCCATAGGAAAAAGGGGTCGAGAAATTCTCTCGATTCTTTTTTTTCTCCTCGTTTCGTTCCTTCGACATGTGTTGCAAGCTTCCATATGCTCCTGCAGTAGGTCGAGGGACATACTGTTAAAATATCATGTCGGCTTGACGCCAAAAAAATTTATGACTTTCACCGACATTTTGAACTGAAATTTTTAGTCTTTAACTCGAAATTTAGGGGTGTTGTTAATAAAATTTGTCGAGAATTTTTTCGTTAATCAACAGTATGGACATGAAAGTAGAAATACGTCCAAGCGGCAAGTCTGAGGGAGCAAGAGATCGCCTGGAAACGCACTTCGAAAATGCCCATTTCAGCGAAAAAAATGATAAATATTTTACAGAATAAATTGATTCTTTAGTGCTATTGCCTTTTAAAAGTGTTAAAGTTTTATATGAAAAAAAATATATATGAAATTCAATTATTTAACGTACAAACTGCAAAACTGAAATCAGAGCTCGATCCCTATAAGAAATATATGAAGAACTTTAGTTAATTTCCGGATGTCTATAAATTACTTTACAAACCTAACAAACGTGTTGATGGTCGTCTTATACCTCAAACTATTGATTGAGACTTTAAGAAAATAAAATTTTTAGCTGTGTGCAAAATGTGTCACCCTAGTGGGTAAACTATTTTTTTCTTCTGTACATCCTACAGAATGGAAAAAACCTTATACGGTCGATGTCCCGAGATTTTTTTTCACTTTTTGGGGGCCAAAAAGTGAATGAAAAATACAGATTTCTTCATATATACGTGTTACCCACCTGTGTATATACATGCTGCCAACGTATGTATCCTTTATGAGCTATTCTAAGCAGAACATAAAAAGGAAAAATTGATTACAGGAAAGCTACGAAATTCCGAAGCTGGCATTAGGATAATAACATTTTAGTAACATACTGTTAAAAATGAGGTGTTTAAAAAAACATTTTTGTAGGAAATTTGATTGCTATGAAAAACAATTGTAAATAAGATTCATAAAGTATCAACAACATGTATGCACCTATATATAATTATACATACACCCGGCATGTGTATATAATCACGGCATGTATAATTGTGTACATACACCTATCCATTCTCATAATTTCAAACATTAATACATATCCTCACTAAAGTACCATACTAAATTCCTTCTATGTATAGAAGGAATTTAGAGCCAGAAAGTTCAGAAAAAAACATGCGAAATGAAAGAAAAAATGATTACTTGCTACTTATATGCTACTTTGGTTGCCGAGATAATGAATTTACAACTAAGATTCTCGAAAACTGTGCGACGTGAACGCACCGCGCGCGAGCTGATTTCGCATTATTTATCGTCCGTTTTAGAACTAAAGCATTTAGAGCTATCGGGAAAAATATCATCATGTAAAGTAACAATTCAACAAACACTACTAAATTACAACAAAAAATATCAAATAGATCGGGGGAATCGTCGATTGAAAAAAAAATTTGTTATCTCTGCTTCTATTGGTACAAACTTAAAAAAAATGATATGAAAATTAATGGTTTTTTATGTACTTTAAGATGCATTTTACCTCATCTGTCTGACTTTAAAATTAGCCGAGATAAAAGCCTGGCAAAAGACATTTGTTGTTAAAAATGTTGTTAAATATTGGTTGAGATTACCAAGTACGTTATATGCAATCAATTAAAAGTTGTTTGATCAACTTTCATAACTGGGTTTAGATGCTACAGCAACTGAAAATCTTAATTAATACTGTGAAGTTTCGCTTTAAGAAGTTGATTTTCTTAGTCACTATACGATAAAGAAGTTTAAAATTATATTACTGTTATCAACCAGTTACCGATAAGCAAAGTAATTTTTTTATTTTTGGCTGAACGTATCTTATAGGAAATTCAATTCTAAATATCTTTCAGATCTAGTCAATTTGTTGTAAAATCAATAATAACAAACTTGTTTCGATGAAAGTAAAAAAAATGAGTTTTTTGCACTAAAGTAGCAAAAAAACAATGTTCCCGACCAGCTCCATTCTAGACTTTTTTTATCGCATAGTCAGGACATTGTCAACTATACATTCCGACAGTAAAACTGACTGTGTGTGCCAGATTTTACTGCTTATAATGTTTGTCGAGACCTTTTTATGATTTAATAGTGCTTGAAAATGTTACTTATCAATTTTTAATTTAAAATTTTGTAACAATTATACTATTCTTTTAAAATTTAAGGAACTAACTAACAAAGTTTTTGACTATTCTAGAAAAAATTAATTCAGTAATCAGAATGAATAATTTTAGATTTACCCAAAATGTTTATTAAAAGTAAGGTTTATATCTTTTGTTACGTCCTACCTACATTCTCAACACATAGGTAGGACTGTCTTTGTGTGGAGATTTGTTATTAAACGTTACCCTTGGTAATGAATTTCGATTAAGTATTTTATATGACTTACCTTTGCTTTTCTTCTTCTGCTATCTTTATTTTGCAGTCTCCGCTGTCCTCGTCTTTTTCTTTTCTGCTTAATTGTAGTTTGGAGGGAACGATAGGCTTTTGAAATAATGCATTCGTTTTGCGTTTAATGGATAATATATTTGTTCCTTAAATTCACAAGATAGTACTTTGTTGTACAGTGTAAAAATCTCGACCAGTTAACGGACCGCGTGGTACGGAGTTCGGACTTAAACACGAGACTAATTAAAATGAGGCCAATTCAACTCTTTCAAAGCCTTATATAATGACGAATTCGCAAACTGTAACGCTTCATAATCAGTTTTTAAAGTACATCGATTGCCGAAGAAGTAACACTGCTCAAACGCTGTGTTACAAAATCACAGCTCGCATTAAAAATGTTTTGAACTTTGAAAAGCTAGTATTTTAATTTACAATAAATAGGTTTAAAATCAATAACGACGTAGGCCGTTACACCTCGGGACTCAAGACATTTAAGACATAATCAAGAAACAATCAACAATACAATCTACTGTAGCTTCAATGATAAAATATCAATGTTTGAGCTCTGAGAAACATTGGTAAACTCCTCGAACTTTGATCTTATATCTGATGAATAAATATATGGTGATGAGTTAGGATTAGTAAAAGATGGTTTTGCTTTCCTAGGTCGAGAAATTTGCGGAATAATCTTAATTTCCTTCAATTCTTCTTCCTGTTTTCATTATTTATATTTTCTTGATTTTCCATAGATTGTTGTATTTTCCGTATTGCTCAAAGAAATGAACAAATGGCTTAAAGAACTGTAAACGGCTCCACATAGTCTAATAGACCATCCATAAACTGCATGAAGAGCATATCCTCTTATTATAGTATCAACCACCATTTTACAAATATGTAGTATTACTATAATCATGAAAATTCCTAATGAAAAAGATCCGCACGTAGTAAGTTCTTCAAATATTTTCTTCCAAGTTCTTTTTGCAATACTCATTAAGGTATTTTCTGAAAATATAACCGCATCCATTGCATCACCAGCCATATCTTTTGCAATCACATTCAAAAGTTGTGTTTTTTACATAGGAAACATTAACTATTCCTGTAATTTATCCAAATCTACTTATGAGTAAATACCATTTGTTGCTAAATTTTGTACAGCTTGAAATGTCCATCCCAAATGAGTATCAGCTTTAATAACATTTGGTGGAATAGACACTGTTGGCTTCGGTGTAAGTTTAATCCAATTTCCATCAATTTCGTAGTATGTAGGTACAACTGTATTACAATATACTTTAGTACTTTTCTTGATTAATATGTGGGTTTCTGGCGTCAAAAAGCAAGTTTCATTTCCAATAGAAACTGGTAAATAATTGTAGTAGTCTTCCGTACGTAAAATTACTACCGATCTTGGTACACATTTAATTAAATGTACAACTTCTCCCGCAACTTTTGCCATATAACCTGGTTTTTTCATAATCTTATAAGTAAACTCATCAGGAGCAATATTGGCCAATGATAAGGAATTTTTGATAACCTTCTTCTCATGCTCGCATTTTTCAGTAATTAAATTAATACATTAATCATTAATCTGATTTCTTAAATGTCTCTCTACATATACAAACTTAGAATTTACATAAGTGAACAAATCCAAATTAACTCTATTAACTACTTCTCCATTTACTTTATCCAAATCAAAAGAATATTTATTTAAATTATTATCTTTTTCTACAATGAGTAATTTTGGATGCTGAGTACGAATTAAGTCTCTATTACAATCGACTTCTACATTTTTTGTAGCTTATGCAAATTTCTAATTTTGCATCTACGGCATAAACTATTTCTTTACTATCTTTACTAAAATATTTCATTGCTAAACCTTTAAGGGGTTATGACAGTGTTAAAACCTGAAAAAAAAGAAAAATTGTTAGTGTTGAAAAAAATTAATAGATATATAGGTGCTCTAAAAACTATATTTTTGCTTTCAAATACAAGTATTATACATCACTTTTATGCATAAATAATATGCATAAAGTGAGTGTAACATTTAAAAACAATTAAAGGTATTTGCTTACCAAAAATCATGATTTTCATCACTTTTATTTACTTGCCGCATGTTTCTGATGGAACCGTACCATCAATCCTGTTGAATCAAAGTGCCAAATCTTCATTATGAGTCTGGTCTCAGACTAAGTGGAACAGATTCCTGAAAAACACAAAATTAATATAATTAATTAAACATATATTGACAATATTAATAATTATAGTGAATGTTACATATGTAAACATACGTAACATTCACTTTGAACTTATTTTTGCCAATTCTGCTCCACTCAGTTTGTGACCGTACTCATTAGGAAGGTTTTCCACTTTGGTTCATCCGGATTGATGTTACGGTTCCTTCAGAAAGCTGCGGCAAGTACATCAAAAGCATGAAAAAACTAAATTTGAGTAAAAGGCATTTAAAGTTTATAATGTAAATCATACAAATGAACTCAGCTATACTTACAGAAAATATCCGGCATACCTTGATTTGCTTTTGGTACTCAAATATACATACAATAAAGTATATTTGATGGTACGCGCTTGTCATGCTGTGTGATAATAGCATTTAGAAGCTGAAAATAAAATAAAAATTATCGTTAGCTATTCATAATCAAGTTATGTTTATGAATTACAGTTACATACAATACTTATCATTATTAAATACACTTCAAGTTCTTAAAAGGTATGCAAAATAATACTTCAGGCAGTCAATATAAGCTCCCATTTTGCTGGCTTGCACCCGTATACCTAAAAGCAAAAAATATACCAACAAAGAAAAAGCTCATTATGAACACTGTTATTACAAATTAGTTTCCAATACTTATCTGAATAATGTTTGTACTCTGCAGAAGCTCTTGCACTTTTGCAACACCACTATAAGGTTATAAGTATTGCTACAGCAGCTAGCAGACTAACTGCACTGATCTAGTGTCTTGGATGAAAAACAGCTGTTTGGCTGCTTTCTGCTGCTTTACAGAAAATTCTACTATACCGATCAAACAGAAATCTTCATTCTCGACTAGACGCTGTGAGGCACAACCTATTCGAATGGCAAATTCAAATTTGTTGAATGCCTTTACTTTAACACATTGAGTTTAGTAACATAAAATCACACATAGAAAAATTAATTTTACAGATTTTATTTATTTTACGGAAATAATTAAATTAATAACTCTTGAGAAAAAAACGGTTTGTAAAACGGTTTTTAAGTCATATTTTCAGTAAGATTTCTCATGAAATTACTCTGTAAAAAGTGGGTTAGAACAATCCTTTCCACAAGTTTGGCCTAATTAAAATATTTAAAAATCACGATTTTTCAAAAATTTACTTGAAACAGATTTGTTAGTTTTTTGTTAATATCTTCGAGGAAAATTTTTTTAGCCAAAAACGGCTTTCAGGACCATATTCTACAGACTATTAACTATGAAAAAAGTGAATAAAAAAAAATGGGTATTTTCAAAATTTTAACACTGTCATAACCCCTTAAATAAAACTTGATATGAATTTTCGAAGCATTGTCCTTCTGATAAAACATGCTAAAACGTATTTCCTCCCTGCATATTCATACAATTCTTATTGGAAAGCTTACAAACTACGCCTGAACTTAATGATGATTTATCATTTTTTAAATTTACTTTTGCATTATTTTGAATCAGTGTAATTTTAATTAATCCACGAATAAAAACATTATTCCATGATCCAAAATTGTCTGCATAAGCAGCACCAAATCACGATCTATCTGCCGCACTTCCCGCAAAATTAATGCCTTTTGTCATAGTTGAGTTAATTTTTAAATTCGAAATAGTATGAACCTTATCATATTTAAAAATACCCGTTTCATGAATAAATTTGCATTGTTCGTGACTTCATTCTCTAATATATTGTTGTTCCACATTTTTAATTGGTATCAAGTATCCAAAAATTCCACAAGAAAATATAGTTCTATGAATTTCAATTTTACACTGAATAATTGGAATGGACCGAAAGTCTGTTATTTGTATAAGTTGAATAATAGCATTTGATGAATTTACTTGATTATCGTAAGTCACAGTCTTCAGAGTCCAATAGTGAATATGTTATAATATTAGGCGCCGATGAACCGCAATCATAGCCTATGGTAGCTTCATGAACTTTTAAGAATATTTGTAAAATGATAATATAGATAAACACCATCTTGAATTCTGAAATCAAATTGAACATATTAATTATTCTTTTTAAACAATACCAACTTATTTGCATGAACTACTATTTGTTTTCCTTCTTTATTTATAACAATATTACCATTTTTAGATACATTCATAATTTCAAATGGCCCTAGATTATGATTTTTTTCGAATTTTCCAAGTTTCGGTTCTTTAATTAACCATACTTCATCTCCTATTTCAAAATTTACTGGTTTAATAAATCTGTCATAATATCGAGGGGCGCGGTAGCGCCACGATGGCAAGTATAAGGTACTTTTAGTACGTACGCCGCCGTCGGGCGCTAGCGAGACCCTATATACTTCTCATAGACATTGTTGGAAACTAGTCGTACGGTTTTCTTCGCATTGACAGCTTCTTTACTTACATATAAGCACTTAAATGAAAGCTTGCGATGAAAGTAATAAAATCACATCAGGGTCACATTTTGTGAAATTGCTTCGATCGGAACATATTCTAAAGAGAAAGTTCTGGCACTTCAATACGTCAAGCGGGAGAAGAATTGTTTGACGGATATCAGATGACGTAGCATCTACGTAATTCTGGGCTATATAGGTATACTTAAGTGTACGTTGTTTTTCCGCAGACGACAGATGATGTTTTCATACACAGTGTTATATTTTTTAAATCAACGTGAATTTTCTTTTGCTTTTTTTGTATAAATATATATATGTATATATACATATACTGCAAAATAGTGTTAAATAATAATAACATAAATACAGATTTTAAAACAGTGCCAAATATAATTAATACTTTTGTCTTTACAATGTTATAAATTACGAGACACAATCAGATAAGTATTTGATTTTATATTACATTTAAATATATCGTACATATATATAGAATTTTATGAACTTATTCTTTGTTTAAATGTTATCTTTTATTTTTTCAGATTTTTATAAGTTATTTTGTCTCGTAGGAGGTTATACGCTTGGAGCGAATATTGAAAAATTAAGTAATATATGGAAAAATAATAAGGTTTCTGTGTGTGAATATTGAAATATTATATCGGCCTCACTGATTCTATTCATTAATAAACTAGGAAATAGCTGACAAATCTATTAAGTTTAAACCAGCAATTGGAATAGAGCAAGCGTAAGTTTTTATTGTGATTTTGCATAATTTCTGATTATAATAATTAGAGTCATTAATGTAATGTGTAAAAGGCGAATATGTATAACTTTGCATATTTTTGCTTATGCATAATATAAATTAAAATCATCAAGTCATTAAGTTATCTAACTTTACATTGTGACGCGGTGGCTTTACCGTCCGTGGGGAAGGCTCGGCACCGTAATGACACCTATACAGGTTTATCGCGAGCTCGTATTTTATTAATGATGGTCGCCCAAACTCGCGATCTGGTTATTCTGGTACTGCCAGCTGGAGAACTCCTCGTGCTCTGGGTCGCAGATGAGATGTATAGGGAAGGGAATACGCAAAAATGAATGAACGCTAAACGTAAAATCAACACTCCGTAATTTATTTCAAAACAAACGTTATTGCGTTATTCAAACAAAAGAATTATTTGTCTCTACTCGCGGACGCGTGTTCGTCCTCGGGCGAGTTCACTGTCGCTGACGCGGGCCGACTATAAAGTTAGAAACTCGCGGCGAATATGTATCACAAGAAAACACACCGTACCTGTCTCTAATTCTGTAACTCCTCGTCCTCGCGTGCTGACGATGTCTCGTTCCCTGTGGAAGCGCACGCGAAAGAAATTAATAATCGGCTCGGGAATGCACACGGGGGAAATGCTCTCTGGTTGCTCGGAATGCCTTTGTCCAAGTCTCATGGATGCTCTCGTTGTTCGATATACACTTTTCTCTGCAAGGGTTCGGTGGATACTGATCTCGCTCACGACGCTTGGCAACTACGCTGGTTTGCGGCGTCTATCTCTATCTCACTTGCACTCACATCTTTCCGTTAGATCGCTCTCTCGCGCATATCACAAAATTACACGCTTCTGCACCATATAGCATATTCACACACTCGCGTCCTCTTTTTCGATCCTTCGAGACGCGCTCGAAATGCGAAGCTCTCTTATACGCTTGTCTGGCTCGACATACAATATTTACAACTTTTAAATAATCTGCGCATTTCGGCACGCTTACATTAGTGTACACTTTTTCCCAATATCACACTGTGCGGCTCGTTGCCTGCACTCTCTCTTGTCTGTCTATAATACGCATTCTCTCTTGCATACTATCGCTATCCTTCTCACACTCATCTGTCTACCGCTAGCTCGCCAACATGGCGGCGGTCGCTCGCGCGCGTTCGACTCGTGGCTCCCAGCTTCGCATATTCCTCTCTCTCTCGCTCTCGTTGCTCTACGCTGCGCCGTGCTTCCTTCTCTCTTGCTCTCGCCTCGGCTGCCGCGCGCTGCTACGCGCTATGTTCCCCTACTCTCTCGCTCTCGCCTCGTGCTGCTGCTGCTCGGCGGCAGGCTGCTCTCGGCGCCGCGCTGTCCTTCTCCTGGCTCTATCAGCTGTCTGCTCGCTTACCATTTCTGTAAACAACACCGAGTGTAAGATTTTATTATTCCAGGCGAGCAGCTAATGACTGGATCCCCGTCACAACATATAATTAGCAATTAAATAGTAACAAAATTTTTCTTTAAAGGTCTCAGTATTCATGAGTTGAAGACGTAACAAAATAATCAAAGACTGGGGTTTAGTACCCTTTATATATTTGATTTACAATGAAAAGCCAACTTTTTATACTACATTTTAGATGTATTTGAGCACTTCCTTTGCTCCTAATCAGAAGACACGCATCTCAGTATTTTTATTATTTGGCACAACAATTCCTTGCGAACTACTGTTTAATTTCAGATCCTTTTTTAATTATTTAAAATCCTATAATATTTTAATCTAATTTATTACCTACATCCTTGTTAGAAGAATTATTTATAAGAAATTCCAGTTATACACGCATTATATATGCAAGGTTATACGCCATACATCATTAGTGAATATTGAAAAAGAAAACACAAAGGTTCCTAAAAAACAAAAAATATAATATCTTCCATTTGTCTCACTGTAATTTTCATAAATATTTATAACAAACTAGACATAGCTGGAACATTTATGAAATTCAAACCAGCAAAAAGAAGGTTCCAGTGAGTAAAGTGAAATTAGTGACGAGGAAAAATATGTTAAGACACCTCAAAAACATGACTAATAGGCTAGAACTAGATAAGTATTTAGTTCTATTTTTTTATAAAACGTACATAATATAATGAAAAATTTTGTGAACTGATTCTCTGTTAAAATGTTCTCTTTCATTTTTCAGGTTTTATTGAAAGGCATATAACTATCAGGTTATACAAGGAAAGAATTTTCTTGTGATGTGACAAGCTAGTGAAAGTGTTGTATTTTCATCGTTTAAGTATCGAAGAAAGTTTTTACAGAATTTGCAGTCGATGTTTTCCTATTTCTATTGGGAGGTTACGCAACTGTCACGTTATAAAGGGAAGGAATTCCTGTGAGAAGCTAGTGAGGTGAAAAATGTTTTTTCACGATTTATAATTATGTGCAAGTACACACAGTTTCCAGACGTAACGAAACTTTTCTCAAGGAAAGAGCATGTTTTGTTTTGTATAAGGTAATGAGAACTAGTAAGTTATCGAGCCAGTCACTCAGAGGGATATTATATGAATTTTCAAGTTGAGTAAAAATTGGACGGCCGAGTAAAAATTGAATTTTTTAATTTTGAAATTTCTAATCTCTGATTATCTCAATAATACTCAACTGTATCATCTTAAAAGTTCTTATACTATCCCTCTAAGCTGCGGGCTAAACAACATGATGCAGTGAAACAGTGTTGAAATTTTTTTATGGAATAACTTGCCGTCCTGTCCTATCATAGATAATCGATGGATTACTAAATGTCATTGTAATCAACAATATACAATAAAATATCAAAATATAAGTCAACTGACCTTTCTATTTTCCTGTATAAATGTAAAACTTTAAAAACATTTTAAACTGTGAGAATAGTGGCCTCAAATGATAATAGGGATTTTTTTTAATAAGTATAGAACTAAAACTAAACCTGTGAACTCTGACCATTTTTCAACGTCATTAATTTCTCAAAAATTAAGCTTACAATTATCACGAAATTTTCTATTTTTGAACTCAGAAATTGGTTACTTACTTTGATTAAGCAGAGGTGTCATTTGAAAATATATCCATCCTTACATACAATAGGACGGGACGGCAAGTTTTTCCATAAAAAAATTTCAACACGGTCTCACTGCATTATGTTGTTTAGTGGAAGGCAACCCTAAAAGAAAGGTCTATTTGATGGTGACTGCATTTAATGTTATAAACTACATTAGCATTATTGTATGTTGATTCTCCAATGTAATCGCTTTATAGGGATAAAAATAACAATTTATTCAAAAGCCTACACATCGAAGTCCTTACAGCTTCTTGCTGCAAAATGCTATCGGTATAGTATATTAAATAATTTTCTTTTGTAACTATTAAATTTCCACGTGCTAAATTAGCAATATTTTTCATATTTGAAATTAAATTTGACAGATAGTTATTATAAATACGTAATTGTTCTGAAGCTTTCAAAGGTTCAGATGAAAGTAAATTTGGTAGATAAGCAAATACTAATTCATATGGCATAAACTTATGTGCACTATGGACACTTATATTATCATAAAATTGTGCTAATTCTAATAAATCATCCCATAAAATAATCTTAGAAGAGAAATTTTTCAAATATTCACGCAATCGATGAAGCGCTCTTTCTAAAGAACCATTAGATTTTTTATTTTTGAAAATTTAAATCGTTTAGCTGTAGCTTTCATTAATGTACTTGTAAAATTTGTACCTCAATCAATCAAAACTACTTTTGGTGAACTAAAAATATATATAAATTTTTTTATAAATGCATCAGCTACCGTTTCAGCCGTTTGATCTGATAACGGTACTGCAATTAAATATTTAGAAAGTTGATCCTGCATAATCAAAATATATTTATTATTATTTTTAGTTACATTCAAAGGTCCTACTATATCCATAGCTAGTTTATCGAATGTTTTGCTAGAAGTATCCGTAATTACCATAGGTTGTCTTGTTTTCACTCTTTTCAACTTATTTCTTTGACAGTCATTACAATTTTTGATTCTATTTTCTATATCCTGTTTTAAATTTTCCCAAAAGTACTTAGCCCTTATACGATTAAAAGTTCTCGTTACACCTGCATGACCTCCTAATAAGCTATCATGATTTTCTTGAAAAATCTTATCTGTATCCTTTAAATCTACGTATTCCATATAATTCAAACAAATTACTATTCTTATTCCAGAATGTTCAAAAACTTGTTCTAAAATTTCCTCAATTACTAACCAATTTAAATTAAGAATTTTTAGATCTTTTTCAAGTTCTTAAAAATGTGAAATATTTTTTCTTTAATCATAGAAACTGATTCAGCTACATTAATACACAAAACGAAAATTTTAAATGCTTTAATAGTTATCATTTCTACCTAATTTAATTGTATATTACAAGAAATATTGTTTTTCTTAATAAAAGTTTTAGTATTTATATGTAAACCTGCGTCTTTATCATATATAAAATGTACAATATTGTCTTTTCTATATTGAATTAATTTCTTAGTAAATACAATATTTTATTCCCACAGCCTTATACAATAATTCACTATTATTTTTATCTACCTTTTAGTCCAGTCAAATTAACTTTTTAGGTAACATTAATTCCGAAGTGAAATGTTAAGGGCTTAAATTGTTCGGGGGAATGTGTGTAACAATATTCTAACTTAGATAACAGCTGATACCGCGGGCTTAATAAACAATTAACAGTTTAAGTTGCATTTTTGCCCTTTTTTTTAGTTTTCGCGCTGCGTATTGAAAAGTATTGGTTGTATCGAAAAATGTTTCAGATGAAAGTTGTTCTTTATTAAATTTCCTATTAAAAACTCAGCGACAGCACCCCCCTATCTCCTTTAGTTTATTCGGAAATCGATAAAAACGACGAAATTGTTTAAAATCGTAAATTATTAATAAGTTTTGTAAAACAAAATATTTTACGGAAATATTTCAGGAAAATGTTGTACTCAACGATCTGAAATAGCAGTAAAAATTTGTAGACTCTATCAATAATAGTTTTCTTGCAAATAGGCGCAATATGTTGAATTTTTTTTATTATTGATGATACTGGCAAAACGTTAAAAATTATTTGTATCTGTGCCCCCTATTTGTGAGCAATGTTGAAGAGCTATATTTTCAAAAACTTTTTGTGGAATTTCAAAAAGTTAATTAGGGTGGCTCCAGCATGCATTTGTTTAAAAAGCGATTAATTAATAATTGCACTGTAGCCAACGTTCAATTTTAATCACAATGATTTTTAATTCATTGAAAAGCGGTGATTTTTCTCAAAATTTTGAAAAAAAAAAATTCCGTACGATTCTTAGAAGCCGAGATACGTTTTTTTTTAAGACGCTACTACTCCTCACGTATACAACGTATCGTAGTGATTCAAATCTTGTTGTAAAGTACAAGATTTGAACTTTTTAAATATCTTAAAGTCGATACGCGTCGAAGTGAATCTTCGTAACAAATGGAGTGATTATTAGAGGCCTTGCGCGCTACGGCACCCGACGCCGCGCCCCGGCGCATTGGGCCGCGGAGTGGGGATGGCCGCGCGCTCTCCGCCCGAAACTGAAAATCTTACTTCAAATTGGAGCGCTCGGAAAAAAGACCGTAACCCAGTCAAATATCATCCGATTGCGCTCTTTTTTTTTAATTTGGGGTAGCGCAAGTAAAAAACGCGAGTGATCGTGTCAGATTTTTGATTTTTAATATATAAATGTTGTAAATATTGAAATAAAAACATAATTTAATTTTTTTTGTATACGAATCGTGCACACCTGGTTTGGGCTTGCTTAATGTACTATCCTTCTCAAATAAATTATCTAATCTTCCGCTAATGAATTTTCTCGGAAACATTGACTTGTTTAATGTAATATAGTGCATTGCACAAAATTATACTTCAATATAAAATTTAATTTTTCGCCACACGGCGCGTAAAGTACGTACTGTACGCCTTGGGAGGCGAAATATGCATACGCATTTTACACTTCTCATGCCGAAAAAGTGTATATGGGGAAATTCGCCAAAAAAATTCAGATAATTGCAGCGGAAATGTACCAAAACCAAATGTGGTGCTACGCGTCTGGGACTGCGGTTTTTTGTTCTCTAGGACCCCAGGAATACGAAAAAAAAGTGTGCCCATGATTGCGAAGGAACGTCATCGATTTTTTTTGCCATTTTTGATTTTTGTGTGAAATGTTAAAAGCAAAATTGAGTTTTCTACACACTGCTTAGTTCTCCAGTACCTAAATATTCCTCAAATATAACCGTTATTTAGTGCAAAAAGAGAGCTTTAATTTAAGCAGCAAAACATTAAAATCGAATTGTTAGATTGCGAGTTATTGGTATTGAATCATAGCAATGGTGCCTCAAATGAAAATTTTTTTTCAAAATATTAATGAATTTTTAATTGAAAAACTACGCATTTCCCAAAGAAATTCGTAAGAATAACAAATTCTTCGAATTTGCCAAAGATGACACCTGAATCTTTTTAGATCGATTTGAGCAATGAGTCTAAAATCGTTACATTGCAAAATCGAAAAATTATTATGATTAAGTGCCAATAACTCGCAATCTAACAATCCGATTTTAATGTTTTATAGCTTAAATTGAAGGTCTCTTCCCTACTGAATAGCTATTATTCGTAAGAAATATTTGTGTATTCGAGAACTAAGCAGTGTGCAAAAAAATCAATTTTACTTTTAAAATTTCACACATAAAAATCAAAAATGGCAAAAAAAAATCGATGAAGTTCCTTCGCAATCATGGGAACACTATTTTTTTCGTCTTCTAGGAATCCTATAGAACAAAAAAAAACGCAGTCCCAGACGCGTAGCACCACATTTGGTTTTGGTACATTTCCGCTGCAATTATATGAATTTTTTTGGCAAATTTCCCCATATACACTTTTTCGGCACGAGAAATGTAAAATGCGTATGGATATTTCGCCCCCCCAAGGCGTACAGCACGTACTTTACGCGCCGTGTGGCGAAAAATTAAATTTTATGTTGAAGTATAATTTTGTGCAATGCACTATATTACATTAAACAAGTCAATGTTTCTGAGAAAATTCATTTGCGGAGGATTAGATAATTTATTTGAGAAGGATAGTACATTAAGCAAGCCCAACCCAGGTGTGCACGATTCGTATACAAAAAAAATTATATTATGTTTTTATTTCAATATTTACAACATTTATATATTAAAAATCAAAAATCTGACACGATCACTCGCATTTTTTACTTGCGCTATCCCAAATTAAAAAAAAAAGAGCGCAATCGGATGATATTTGACTGGGTTACGGTCTTTTTTTCCGAGCGCTCCAATTTGAAGTAAGATTTTCAGTTTCGGGCGGAGAGCGCGCGGCCATCCCCACTCCGCGGCCCAATGCGCCGGGGCGCGGCGTCGGGTGCCGTAGCGCGCAACGCCTCTAATAATCACTCCATTTGTTACGAAGATTCACTTCGACGCGTATCGACTTTAAGATATTTAAAAAGTTCAACTCTTGTACTTTACAACAAAATTTGAATCACTACGATACGTTGTATACGTGAGGAGTAGTAGCGTCTTAAAAAAAAACGTATCTCGGCTTCTAAGAATCGTACGGAATTTTTTTTTTTTCAAAATTTTGAGAAAAATCACCGCTTTTCAATGAATTAAAAATCATTGTGATTAAAATTGAACGTTGGCTACAGTGCAATTATTAATTAATCGCTTTTTAAACAAATGCATGCTGGAGCCACTCTAATTAACTTTTTGAAATTCCGCAAAAAGTTTTTGAAAATATAACTCTTCAACACTGCTCACAAATAGGGGGCACAGATACCAATAATTTTTAACGTTTTGCAAGTATCATCAATAATAAAAAAATTCAACATATTGCGCCTATTTGCAAGAAAACTATTATTGATAGAGTCTACAAATTTTTACTGCTATTTCAGATCGTTGAGTACAACATTTTCCTGAAATATTTCCGTAAAATATTTTGTTTTACAAAACTTATTAATAATTTACGATTTTAAACAATTTCGTCGTTTTTATCGATTTCCGAATAAACTAAAGGAGATAGGGGGGTGCTGTCGCTGAGTTTTTAATAGGAAATTTAATAAAGAACAACTTTCATCTGAAACATTTTTCGATACAACCAATACTTTTCAATACGCAGCGCGAAAACTAAAAAAAAGGGCAAAAATGCAACTTAAACTGTTAATTGTTTATTAAGCCCGCGGTATCAGCTGTTATCTAAGTTAGAATATTGTTACACACATTCCCCCGAACAATTTAAGCCCTTAACATTTCACTTCGGAATTAATGTCAAAAACTCATGATTTTCGAGCTAATTTGACTGGCCTATTTGTCAAATCCGAAATATTATTTTTCTCGGCAATGAATTTATTTTTATTTACCCTTTTCTTTACAAATTTTCTCGTTTTGCTTAATCCTAGCTTATTTAACTTTTCTATTTCTGATCATTAGACAAAATATCAGTAAATTCTTTAGATTCTAACTATTTCGCTTTTTGAGATCTAGGAACAACGTTAATCTGAATTTTATCTACTGGATTTCTCGATAACGCATCTGCATTTACATTATTTTTTCCCGGTTTATAAATAATTTCATAGTCATAATCTGATAATTTCAAACGCCAACGTTGAACTCTCGAATTTTTATCAACAGTTTTAAACGATAATGATGACTTATAATCAGTAACAATACAAAATTTATCCCCATAAATATAATTTCTGAATGTCTTTACAGCAAACATTATTGCTAGGGCTTCTCTTTCATAAGTAGGATCATTTTTTCTGCTGCCTTTAAAACTCTCGAAGCAAATGCTACTGGTCTATCTTCTCCAATCTCCCCTTGAGAAAGTACACAACCAACTGCAAATTTTGACGCATCAGCCGTAATAATAAAAGATTTTTCCATGTCTGGAAATTGTAATATTGGTGCAGAACTTAATTCATGCTTTAAATTTTCAAAAGCTTTTTGTCTTTTGTCAGTCCAAACAAATGTTTCCATCTTTTGTAAAAGCATTGATAATGGGTTTGCTATGTCTGCGAAATTTTCTATAAATCTCCTATAATAGCCAACTAAACCTAAGAATTCTCTAATATGTTTCCGTGTTCTTGTTATTGGAAATTTATTTACAGCTTCTATTTTTTTCGGATCAGTTTTAATACCCTGTTCACTAATTATATGGCCTAGAAACTCAGCTTCTTTCTAAAAAAATTTACATTTACTTGTCTCTAATTTAAGACCAGCATCTCTAAGTTTTTCTGCAACTAAATTAAATCTGTCGTGTGTTCTTCAATCGAATTAGCAACTATAATAATATCATTAATATACACAGAACAAAATCCTTTCTCTATTAATTCTCGTAATACCTTCGTAAGAATTCTCTAAAAAACTCTAGGTGAATTGACTAAACCAAAGGGTAGCACCTTAAATTCAAATCTATCTAAAGTATGCAACGTACACGGACTCGATCCCCTACTATAAATTTTTATTTTAAACATTTTTCAATAACATAAAGCCATATGTGTAGAGTTAACATGCACACAGTTATGTGTATAACATTATTTCATCATTTATTATATTATTTATATTTTTTATTCGCGTTACAAGTTGGCATACTGCGCATCCGTATTAGATATATGAGTGAAAGCTTCAACTTGTAACATAGATATTTTAGATTAAAAGTGTTATTTCAATAAAATAAATGCCTATATGAAATTCGATACGTTAATTTTAATTCCAAAAACGTCGTTGTAAGATTAATAAAAAATACAGTGTAAGAGCGAGAATCGAGTCAACAGTCACGGCTAAGCTTGCCCCCAGAGTGGAGATGAGATATTTCACTTTTTCCACAAACTTTTCAAAAATGTATGAAAGAGACATTTCATATGCCGATTCTTATTTTCTGAGGCACTTTGCTGAGACATCTAAATTTGTAACGTGCATGGTCGTTAGTTTAGCAGCTTTCGACTCATGCACAGTTTTTAGGATAAATCATTTATTAACATTGTAAAAATAGCAACAAAAGCGTTAAAGTCTCGCGACCAGCGTATTTGTATGCGAGTTATTTTGTTTCCCGGAGCTTGTCATTAGCAACAAACTATTATCCATTATTAGTTAAGTATCGATAAACATTCGTATGTTTTTATTTTTGCGTAAATTAATTATTTATAGCGACAAAACATGTAAATTAAGTTTTCACATATCACAGTATATCTATAGCGATACTGGCGCTCGAACGAGTAGAGAGGGTAACTTGCTGCTTCAGCATCGGCGCAGTTCCGCTCACCTGTATAAAAGAGCGCTTAATTCCGAAAGCATAGCGAAAGCATAGAGCATAAACGCAAAAAACGAAAGAAAGTGAATTTTATCATGTTTCTATGTTTAAAACAATTGAATGATAAAATTCTTGTGTATATATTTTTTTTCCTTTAATCTATATACAATTTACCAATGAACTGCGATAGTCCCTACCTCCTGGCCCGAAAAATTTGTTAACAATTAATTTGTTACCAATAATTATTATATTTATTGTAATTTATGTAATCATTAATATTTGGCTTTATTCTTTAAACGCAAATTTTTTTAATAATTAATTTGTTAATAATAAATTATAATTATAATATTTATTGCAATATTTAGTTACCGCAATTAGTTTCAAAATATTCTTGTATCAACTAATATTACGAGAAAAATAAAAAGGGATGGATCCAAAGATGTAGCTGTGAATGACAGCACGTGTAGCGCCATGAACGTACTAGGTGAACGGCACACTTCATGATTGGGTATAATTGTGAATACTAATTAAGGGGGTCCGATAGCCACTAATGACCCAGAACTAACCGTACGATAGAAAAGTACTTGGCTCTCAATTAATATGATGAAATACGTAAATTCAAGAGATAGTTGCCCTACGTCTCGGCATCATCTATCAATATGCAAAGTTTGAAATTGAAATAATCAGGTATCGAAAAGAACAATTGGAACGAAAATCAGTAGCCCCTCAGCAGACGCTGGTTCGTCAGGTTACGTCTACTGATTTTCGTTCTAATCGTTCTTCTCTATAACTGAATATTTCGATTTCAAACATTGCACATTGATACATGATGCCGAGACGAACGGCAACTATCTCTTGAATTTTCGTAATTCATTATATTTATTGGATCTAAGCACTTTCCTATCATGCGGTTAATGATGGGTCATTAGTAGTTATCGGACTCCTTTAAATTATAGGAATTTCGTGAAATTGTAATTATTACAAATTTTTAATTTTTAAATAATTTATTCAGCTCTATACTCAATAGTTCACGCTGACATTGCGTTGAACGAGATATGTAGCGCCAGTTTCACCAAAGCTACAGTACGTTATTATTGATTGTATTTATTTAAAAATTAGTTTGTTTTCTAAATAATTATTTGTATATTCGAATTGCAGCCCTGAACAGGAATTTGTACGAATTCAAAACGCAGGAAATTTTCCTGGTTACTTCTAGCTGATTTATTTAAGCTTGTGAAACATATATCTTAGTATTGTCATGCTACTCTTAAGATGACGTATAAGATATTTTATATTGCTTCACATAGTCTAAAATTCAGCAGCTACCTTATTCAAAAGAGTTTTTTTCTGAACAAACCATAAGTAAACTATAGAGGAACTAATGTTACGTCTGGATAGTGACGCTCACAACTATATATTTATTATTGGAGGTGTGATGGTTTTAAAATAAAGAAAGTGTATGCTCGGTAATTCAGGTAGGAGAGCGGGAATACGAGATTACCTCTGTATATAACGCGGGTTAGACAAACGTGAGTGTGAATACACGCGGCGCGAACAGAATACGAGGCAATACCTTGCGTGTGTGCGTAAGTGTATATGTGTATAGGGAAGTCGATGATCGTGTGTGTAGCTCGATGAGGCGTTGAGTCGTCCCTCCGATGCTCCAGTAATGTTTCCAAAAATAGACGCTCTGGCCTAGTGTCGAACGGTTGCAAGGTGTCAGCGGCTGCAGCGTCTTGCTTCGGGGTTGACGGTTGCTCCCAGCTTCCTCGCTCTTCCAGAGTTCCGGATGAGGTTGAATCAGCGATGATCGTCTCGTAGGCAGAGGTTCCCTGAACTTAGCACTGGTTGAGATAGAATGAGTAGGTCACGAGCAGAGCTTCGCCCTTGCTCTTGGTCACTTGATGGTCGACTAGCTGCGGAGCTTTTTCTCCAGCTCTATTTAAGCTCTAACCCCTCCCCATTGTCGCGCTAGATTTGCTGCGCAGAATATTTTCCGCGTAGGTTTTTCCGGGTTTAATCTATGGCTTTCCCATAGTGGTGACTATTTTCAGATACAGCATGATTCACATATACGCATGCGATCTCCGTGAACATCGGAAGATTGCTATAAATTCACGATTTGCCATCTCTAGAGCGCCTTATTTGGGGTGGCTACTATTAATTTTTATAATTATCCGGAAAACAGTCATCGAACAGATCGGGTTACATTTGATCTGCGTAGATCGAGACATTATATAAAAATTTAATTATATACTTTTCGCGGTTTATTACACTAATCAGATACATCAAAATAAATTTTATTGTATTTATGCTAATGTAATCATAATACAACTCCTTTATCGGGATTTTTATATCATACATCGAGTAACAATGAAATATTCTTCGTCTATCTGAAGTTATTCTGAGGATTTTATGATAGCTTTTAACGTTACTCTCGCATGTAAAACACAACATTTTCCGACCATTTCTATCTCCAATATTCTGATATACAAACTAATTTGTGTTATCTTTAAAGAATTGTCTTTAAATCCATAAAATTCTTATTTTTAATTTTTTTGTATTATCTTTTTTACAGTCTCTTAGAAGAGAAATAGATAGAAGAATTCATGTGATTCCGAAGATACAGTTTGAGCCTTATCTTGAAGCATATATACTTAAATTACTAAATAAAACACCTGTTCCTTCCCATTTTTACCGTTTGAAGGCTGTCAACAACATTAAAAAACTAGGTATATGTTTATGCACATAAATTTATTTAGAATATATGTAATGAACGCAATTAAAAATGTATATAGTTACGGGCAGGAAATCACCGAAATTAGTAAGACAGCGTTTCCGTAGGTTAATGAGCGTTCATTCAATAGAGTAAGTTGTGCCTACTTCGAAGGTCATCGGAGAACTTACTGCGTTGTCTACGCGAAGCTGCATGAAGACCCACGGCCAAAGTGCAAGCTTACAGGCTTAGCCATGAGAAGCTCCCTGCCGACACGTTCATTGCTGACACTGCACTCGGTGCATCGCCAGTTCCGGTCACCGGAGCCTACGCGCACTTGTACTCATGACTCCTTCGTGACACATCCGCTTCTAAGGTAGTCATAGCTAGTTCGCGACCGGAACAACGATCGAAGTAATAAAAATACCAATGATATTAACTGCTTCTAGGCGCAGGATTTTCGCAGGAGGAGCCTATCAACTTTAGGAATCATTTTATGAGTTTTAATAATAAATAACTTTTGCGACAAGGGGGTAACACGAGCGATGGCTAAAAAATTTTGTCACCATCTGTTTTTGTCTACCTTCTGACGCTCAGCACAGACATAAATATACACAGGCTATGAGTGTTCTCCGTCTCCAGTTTTTCCAGACGCTCAGCGTAGATCTTCGCTCCTAATGAAGACTAACACAGTTCAAAATGATCGATTTTGAATGATTAATATTAGAGCGTTATAATAAATTTCAACTACTACAACGTGATGAATATTATGTATGTTGGACGAAAGTACAAATTTATGTAAGTCTAGTTAAGTTTATATTATTTACAGACATTCGATGTAGCATTCAATTTAGGCTTATTTTGAAATATGGGTGGTTCTCTATGAAATCGAGAGGTAGAGATTTAATTTTTGTTGCTAATTATATTAAATCTTTTCTACTTGATGAAATACACCTGTCTGAATTTTTCAGATTTTATGCTTCGAGTATCTCTGAGTTACAGGAGATCACAGTTGGTAAAAACAGGTTTTTTCGCTTTTTTTGCTGATTTTCAAAAATTCATAGCTCCTCAGCGACACATTTTTCAAAAAAAGTACTTAAAAGTTATATATGTATGTTACAACTGTTATAATACATTTATGCCTTAATAGTAGAATTTACTATTAAAATTTACTATTAAATTTCTCATTTTCATAATTTTTAGCTTGGAAGCGAAGCGAAGTTAAGAAAAATCTTAAGAATACTTTTGGTCTTGGAATTTTTTTTACAATTTAAATTTATTTTTTCAATCTTTTGGTTTTGATGTGATATTTTGATATTTAGCTTGTCAGAGTAGATCAGACCTATTCTGGGAATTTCACAGACACTTTGGTACTGAAAAAAGGTATTTTCAGGAATTTTTTGGTAGTTGTAGTCCGGAGCAAATTTTCACTTTTGCTACTATTAAGACATATATATTATAACATAGTTGTAACATATATGTATGACTTTTAAAGTTTTTTTTTAAAAACTAAACAAAATTTTCTAAAACAAGTGTTACATGTTCTTACGTTGAAAAATGTTTCCCTGAGGAGCTATGAATTTTTGAAAATCACCAAAAAATGCGATAAAACCTGTTTTTACCAATTTTGAGACCCTGTAACTCAGAGATAATCGATGCAAAAAATCTGAAAAAATTCAAGGAGGTGTATTTCAGCAAGTAGAAGAGATTGAATATGATTAGAAAAAGAAATTAAATTTCGACCTCTTGATTTCACAGAGAACCACCCATATATAGATACATGCAAGCTACGGGAGTTCCCCCTTTTCATCGAAAGCGCTCATCCATGAATACATATACGCAAACCAGCTGATGTGCCCTAGAGAGGAGGCAAATATGATGTACAAATACCGTACATGCAGGCTAAGTAGTTGCGCTGGAGACGGTATGTACATATAGATATACGTAGGTACAGCTAGCCTGCTCTGGTTAGGTGACGAATGCTGTAGCCAAGCTCGTTCTGTATGTACATGAAGAGGGGATCGGGGGCTATGGTGTCGGCTTAGTATAAGTCAGTTGGCGTCGGTTTATACGTAGTCTTTATTCTGTGTTGCTCTCGGTAGCTGTCAGTGACTGTAACGCTCGGGCTCTCAGCTAGGACTGAGATAGGAAGAGCTAGGAGGTGCTGCCGCTTGTATGACGGGCAGTGTCCCTGCAATACTCTCCCCGAAATTTTCTTTTTCGCAACACGCTAAAGGTCGCGTGCTAGGAGTAAATTTGCGGGGATTTCGGTTTTGATTTAACTTATTGTTTTTGTGAATTTACAATGACTCTTAGTTTTTCTATCTGATTCCATAGTGTGGAAAGGTCTAAAAGAATTTACTGCGACTTGTAACGGTTCAACACCTATGTCGGATTAAGCCGTTGTTGGGTTCGGGACTCTAGAAGGGTCGGGGGGACAGGAGGCGCATGGATATTTTACCCTGAGTAACTGACTTGCGTCATTATGAGCAAATACGGAGTAGTCGTGGCTTCTGAGGACCAGAAATAGAGTGCAGGGTACTGCCTGTGTGGATTCCAGATAGACAGAGTACGTGGAAAGCTGCGCTGGGGACACACAGCCACGTAGCCTCAGTGAGCTGAGGTGGGGCACTAAAGGTTCACCTCAATGCTGATTAAAAGGTATTGTTGCTTGTCGAGGAGGTAGCTCCCCACGGTCATATACCCTGTCTTTGAGAGATTGGGGATGAGTGAGAGAAAAGAATCAAGTTAATTGAATTTAGTTGATTTAACTGGATAATATCACATCAGAGAAGGGGGGAGAGGAAAGCTCCCTGCTTGTCGCAGGAGCTATAGGCAGAGGGGGGCGAATGTACCTGACTATCGGGAAGATAGCCCTATAGCTAGTTTATACGAGAGCTTGGGAAGACAGCCCGAAAGCAGGTGTTGTTGACCAGGTTGATCCTCTCGGAGAGACAGTCCGAGTGTGAATGCTTATGCATGCTAGCGCACATCGTTTTATACCCACGGTCGGTTTTATTTATTTATACATATCGGTAAGCGCCCGTAGGTTGATCGATTGGTTGCCTTTCATTAGGAGTTATGGCTCTTGCCGAATTTCGACCGTCTCAGACCTTTATCTGACTCCATTAAGTGAAAAGATTTGAAAAGATTCCTTTTTGAAAAACCTGTTGTTAAGAATTGTGAGAGTTTGAGAGTTTTCTAGAATAACTGCGCGTTACTGTGAAAAAAGAATTCCAAAGATTTGACGGAAGTCAACTAGCAGTAATGTTTACAAAAATAATTTTACATAGTTTGATTGATTGTTAAAGGACTTACATAGTTGTCGTTAACGGTATTATGGTAACTTGAGATTGTTTTTCTTACAGATTGGTTGTTGTCAAGTCTTGTACAAAATTGATGTTTTACAAAATTGTCTTAATCAGAAAAGCTTATGGATTAGATAACGACGGATATAAAAATACTGTTTTTAAATTTAATTGGCTAATTGTTATAACAAAAGATATGAATATATAAGTTTTACAGTACAAAATTTTCTAATAGGATTTGCATAACGGTGAATATAAATATATATAAGTATAAGTATAATATAAGTAATATATAATATAAGTATAAGTTTTACGAGAAAATGTAATAATTTTATAAAGTTCTACAAAATATTTGGTTTATCTTTTTTTTACTTAGGGAAATGGAAGTAAAGATTGTGGTAAGGACCTTAGTCAGCTCGGGAGAGGACATCTTCTCCTGGTGTTTGGATCTTGACTGCGCTTGACTGCGAACTTTCGGTTTTTTGAATGTAATTACTACTGTCTTGCACCCTGCTATTATCCAGATCAACGTTTCGATGTCGCATTGTTTCAGTTCTCGAGACTTTCTTTTTCCACAGTGATTGTTTACCAAGAATATATTCTTGATTGGCTTAATCAATCTCTCCGAGGCAGTGGTTCGGAAAGGGTTTCAGAAATAAAAAGTCCCCTTTCTTCTTTTTTATTTCTAAACGATGCTTCGTTTTTGTAAAGAAGAAAGGGAATTTTTATTTTTTAAATCCTTTCCGAACCACTGTCTTGCAGAGATCGAACCAACCGGGAATATAATTTGTTATAGGCTAAATACATGTTTACCAAGATGTTCAAGTCGCCATACTAATAGTGAACCCAGAGACTCTGTTAATCGTTAGCTTGCTGAGTTTCCTGTTCGCTCCGTAGTTTACATGCCTCTCCAGTACCAGACCCTCTATGTTGAGGCTCTCGAGGATCAAAGTATAGTTGAGTATTTGTTGTACTAGAGAAGCAAAGTAGACGTTATGTCTGAGTGTCAGCTTCTTCATCCTGAGGGTGGTATTAAAAGTCATCGTAGGTTGCACCGAAGCGGCAAGTTCTCTCGTGCTACTGTAGCTAAAGTCGAATTCTTCTATCGTGTGGTTTGGGCTGAAAACTACTTCTGCCAGTGACAAGATATACAGGATTTTGCCTTTTAAGTTTTTCAGCTTGAGTGTTTTTAGCGGTGGACTCCTGTTAATGACGTTGGAGAGATTCTCTATATCAACGTTGCAGCACTCCGAAAATTTGATGCTGGACAGATTATTGCCTTTCCTGATTAAGCCTTTTAGTGACGCGTTGTGGTTCGCGACGAAACTCACAGTCTTCAGCTGCGCTAAGGGGAGCAGGGCATCGCTACTGTTTGGAGTTCTACCCAGTGGTAGATGAAGTGTCGAAGATTTCTTTTCTAAGGGATGAGGGGATGTATGGGCGGATGACGTCTTTCCTGATATCGCAATAGAATTCCGCGCGTTTGGATCCTCCAAATAGTTTATGTAGCTTTATGGGGTTAGACTGGTTGTCCAGAATTGCATGCAGCTGCTCATCTTCTTTCTGTTTATGTCTGAGATGTTTTGCGTCAAATAAGGTCGGGAGTTTGAACGCATCCACGTTGGCTCTCAGCTTACGTAGCTACTCGCCTGAATCGATGTTGCTATTCTCCCAATCGAACGAATCAGGAACTGTGAAAGCATTAATTCGTGACAAGGCGTCCGCTATCTCGTTCTCTTCCCCTGACAAGTAGTGGATCTTGGGATATGTATGATCTGCGCGACCGGATGACCGGCATTTTCTCGGTGTTTAAATGCAAAGCGTAGGTGAGTGGCTTGCGATCTGTGTTTAGAATTCAGCTCCTTCGAGGTAATCTTGAATATGTTTCATCGCCTCGTAGGTATTCCGGTGCCATCCAGGAGCTGTTCGAATGCGGCACCTATTGCAGTGTCGGATGCATCACAGATGAGGCAAAGATCCGCGTTCTCGCCCGAAAAGCCATGAAGGTAAGGTCTGTGTCGTATTTCTTGCATTTCTCGAATGCTGCTAATCCGTCGACCGTCTAGTGGAATGGTCTCTTGTCTCTCTTCTTGCAACCAATGACTTGTGCATGCAGAAAGAGTTGTGTGTGAAGGAGGTGTATTCTGTAGCTGTTGACAAAGCCTACAAACTTGCGAAGTACCTCGATGTTGGTGGGTTGCGGAAACTCCTGGATAGCCTGCTCCTTTATTGGGCTAGGCTCGAAACCTCAAGTTGAGATGAAATGTCCAAGATTGCATTTGTCTAGGTTACCCTGGAGTTCGTACTCGGATAGACGTTAGAGTACTGTATCGGGTTATTGGCGATGCTCTTTCTCCGAGGTTGACGCGATTAAGATGTCGTCGACGTATACGAAAACGAAATCTAGGTCACCTACTGCCGAGTGAATGTACCTTTGAAATGTTTCTACAGTGTTGAAAAAACCAAATGTCATTGCGAGGAACTCGTACAGACCGAAGAGCATTATGACAGCTATCTTGGAGGTATCCTCTGTAGTGACTGGTGTATGGTGATAGATTTGCCGCAAGTTTAGTGCCGAGAAGGTCGTTTTACCCTTGAGAAATGACGTGCAGTCGTGTAACTTTGGCACTTAGTGCCGAGGTGGTATCGTGATCATATTGATCGTCCTATAATCTCCGCAGAGTCGCTACAAACCGTCCTTCTTGGAGATCAAGTGCAGAGGGCTTGCTGATGGACTGTCCAAAGGCCGGTAGATGCCAAGCTCGAGCCACTTGCGAATATTTTGTTTTGATGCTTTCAGTTTTGCTAGCACGAGGGGTCTTACTCGTTGCGATATAGCTGGATCGCGAGTTTGTATGTGGTAAAGGGAGTTTGTATGTGGTAAAGGACTCATCTCTTTTTGAACATTCTAAACTGATCGGTGTCAAATACTTGCGGGTACTTGTTGATGGTGTCCTGGTGTGTGTGTTCTGGTTGAACTAAGGATACCTGGAAATATTCGGCATCCATCATGAATCCAATAGCTTCCAATTTATTCGAGCCGTCCATCAGCGTCTCAAGTGTTAAGTGCGTGAGCATCCAGGCTACTTCCAGCGGGAGTTTGGCCCTCCAGAGCTTGATCGTAGTTGGTCTGCGTATCATGTCCTTTGAGAGGCTCATGAGTCCAACTAAAAACTCCGATGGGCGTTTGTTTCCCAATATTGCTCCTCCACACAACCTCTCTATCTGGTGCTGTGCTGTAACTTTGCACTTGTCGATAAGAATTCGCTTGAGTTGCTCGTGCTTGCAACCGACCTTTAGCGTAGTTATTTTTTAGTGAAATATCTTGATGGATGTTACGTTAAAGATATCTCCATACGTGGTTGTATTTCTCATCATCGTCTGTGACTCCTACTGCCCTGAACGTATGCTCTAACTGTGAGTACCAGCCCTCTGGATCGAACTTGTAGAATGGCTAGAAGCTCAGATTTTTTGTTTTGGTGTATCTTGTTGTTGGAGAAGCCTGTGGGTTGAGATGGCGGATGAACTGTTGAAATTATCTACATAATTCTGTCGGAACTTTTGCGGAACTGCATCTTGTGCTGAAATCGTTGGACTTGTTGGCCGATGCGCGGTGATAGTTTGCTGTTGCTGTGGTGGACTGTATGAAATCTCGCTGTCCGCAGGTGAGACTAGAGCCGTGATCGAGGTTTGTTACGTGATTAACGACAACAGCTCGGTGATATTGAGTGCTGTTGTTGTGGCGCTTGTTGTACCTGTTCCTGCTCGGCGAATTGCCTCTGTATGTTAACCTCCTGTTGAGCGGTGAATTTTTGTAGTGCTAACCACTCAGCCTGCATCCTCTGGAGGGCTGGTTGGGGCTCGGGAGCCTCCACTGTTTAGAAGGCGTGCAGCAGGTTTCGTGCCGAAGAGCTGGCTTACGAATGTGCTATGGGTAGCGCGAACAGACTGGAGCAAGTTGTGGTGACGAAGGTTGTCACCGCACAGTTGCGTATGGGTGTTGCTACTGTCGTGAGTAATTGTGATTGCTGAAGCAACTCTTCTATTGTTTGAATCTGCAAAGTACTTAGGCTGTCTATTATTGTGATTCTGATTATTGCGATTATTTATGGAAGAGGCTGGGGCACGGCTATCGTGTGTGCTGAGCCCCTCAGGTGTCCTGAGAAGCATTATCTCGCTCGTATGTGGTAAGGTGGGTTTGGGAAAGGAGCTTTTGGAATGTGAAAGCTGTTGCTTGTATACCTGCCTACCTGATATGAGCGACAGACTCGCGTTTTCGTCGCTCATAAGTCGCGGGAACAGCCGCGTGACGGGTCCGTGAATATACGGTCGGGATCAGCTATGCTCGGCAGCACCTCAGGGAGCAGACAACTGTCCAGGGGACGTTGTCCCTGGCTCAGGCTATTTCCGTAAAGGTACGCCAGATCGAATCGAGAGTTGTGGCTTCGTGTGGAAAAAACGTGAGTGTGTGGAGTTAACAGAAAAAAAATCAAAAAGAAAAGGTTGTCCTATAATTTACCTCAAACTGTGTCGCCTGTCTGAGAGGTCGAGCCCGCTCTCAGTTGCCCTTGGCGCAAAACTGAGTTAAGACAATTTCCCTGAGCCGTACGACACTGGATGTCCGAACTAACGGGACCTTCCTATCTATACCTCCAAGAGTGAGTAACTGCTCTAGGGAACAATGTTGGCGCGTCGGGATACGTGTGCCGTTGGACTGCAGCGTGGAAATACAAGACGTGGCGAAGCGAGCTAGTGGCTTTAGAAAATCCGTGACCAGAGTCGTGCTGTAGGTATACGGAAAACTTTTAGTATTTATTTAATTTAGCGTTTTAGTATTTATTTAATTTAGCGTATGTGATTGTTAATTCTTAATATTTGTTAGATCTTCAGTGAAGAGTGGTGTGACATTAAGTCTCGCTGTAGTTTTCACCGCGTCCCCTTTCGTCGAGCTGTAAAGGTGGGTGGAAGGAGCGTGTTTGTGTTTTTCAACTTTTTTTTACAACAATTACAAATATCAGGCAAAAAAAATAAATATATGCTTATGAGATGGATGTACTACTAATATTTTATCGCAGAATTCTATTATTAGTGTGCGATATTAGTCGGATTAGTCCTTTAGAGATGAGATCGATGCTTCAAATCTTATTCGATTTACGCAAAATATTTATGCATGTATAAGAAAAATGGTTAAAAAATGTTGAGAAAAAAATTTCAAGATTCAAAGTGTCGATTGTTACGACCTAGGGATAATGCAGTGCAAATGACGCGAATTGGTTCATGTAAATATTTATTGTTGCGCTGAAAAATGTTTACGCCTAAATATTTATGCAGATCGCACGCTAAAGTCATAAAGACTCATTGACCGAAATGTGCTGTTTGAATTTCGTGCGCTAGTGCTGAACGTTGCGTTGGTAACGCTGGTCTTGTTCTCTACAGCTGTACGGTGAGCAGTGAATCAGAGCCGTGCGCTCCCTGCTCGCTGGTGTACAAATGTGCAGCGCTTCCGCTCCTTCTCCTTGTAGCGATGGAGGATTGAAAAAAATATGGTCGACGCTCGGCTTTTCCCGCGTGTGCGAAAAGAGGAAGATCCTTTTACTCTGAGAAAACCCCTTCATTGACCTAAAAAACACACTTTTCCCAAAACAAAACTTTGGCAATTATAAGTTATGATCTCTGATAAGTTTTTCAATAGTCTATTTATTAATAGAATACAATTTATTACAAAAAACGAAAACTGCGAAATGGAAAATCCCATTAAATCATATAAAATATTTTAAATTTCATGTTGGGAAGGTCATGAAATCATTGAATAAATTGTCAAGTATAACTTCAATGTGTGGTCTTTCGAATCAATTTTTGATTCATATAATAATACTAACGCAATTTATTAAAATGTTAAATGCAGGCAATACGTTAATAGACTAATCATGTTACCTCTGATTTGTTACAAATTCAAAATCTAATGGAAAAAGTTGCCGTCCCGAAGATCGTCCGATAGCTACTAATCACACAGTCCGATAGCACCTGTCACTAACGTTACGATCCAATAGTACTTGAATCTCAATTAATATAATGAAATACGTAAATTCAAGAAATAGTTGCACTGCGTCTCGGCATCATCTATCAATATGTAAAGTTTGAAATTCAAATAATCAGGTATCGAAAAGAACAATTGGAACGAAAATCAGTAGCCCGTCAGTAGACGCTGGTTCGTCAAGTTACGTCTACTGATTTTAGTTCCGATCTTTCCTTTCGATAGAGCTCTTGGCTAGAGCGTTGTAATGATAGGCCAATTCTGTACATGAAAGATTACAGATAAGGATTGATACCAATCGATAGGTAATGAAGTATAGATAATAAAAAATCAATTTAAGTCAAACAATTTTCCAGAGCTAATTTTATTTATAATAAAAACTGCAAAAAAATGTTATTTTGTTTTTTGTCTGTACCCATATAGCACCCAATGCTCCAAAAATGTTGCTGGAAGGTAACTTTGGTAAGTAAAGTAGGATAAACTATGTCGCTGAAAGGTTACGTAACCAGCAGGACACAGTCAGGCAACATTGCTGCGAAGTGGAATGTCCGTTTTAATATTACACCGATTCGATCGATATTCCATTCCGACCCGTGAAAAGTACTACAGTAATATTGTAGTAAGCTTACTAAACCTTACCAGAACATTAATATATGAAATTTTTTTTCGGTTTTTTAGGCAAAAAACATCGGTACTGTTTAATATTACAGTAACATTGCAGTAAAATTGCGAAATGGTACCACAACATTGCCGGAATATTTAAAAGTTGGCTGATGCGAAACCTCTGACCACTAATTACATTCTCGTAATATTGTGGTAAGGTTGCATAATCTTCCAAGAATATTAATACATTGTGGAACTTTTTTTCGGATTTCATACAAAAATTTCTTACATTGGAAATATTCCAGTAATATTACAATAACATTGCGAAATGGTACCACAACATTGCCGGAATATTTAAAAGTTGGCCGTAGCGGAACATCTAACCACTGATTACATTCTAGTAATATTGTGATAAGGTTGCAGAATATTCCAAGAACATTAATATATTCTGGAAATTCTTTTTCTGGTTTCATACAAAAATTTCTTCCATAGGAAATATTCCAGTAATTTTCCAGTAGTATTGGAATAATAATAACTTTTAAATATTCCGGCAATGTTGTGGTTCCATTTCGCAATATTACTGGAATATTATTGGAATATTTCCTATGTAAGAAATTTTTGTATGAAACCCGAAAAAGAATTTCCACAATATATTAATGTTCTTGGAAGATTCTGCAACCTTACCACAATATTACTACAATGTAATCAGTGGTCAGATGTTCCGCTACGGCCAACTTTTAAATATTCTAGCATGTTGTCGTACCATTTCGCAATGTTACTGCAATATTACTATAATATTACAAAGTACCGATGTTTTTTAACTAAAAAACGAAAAAAAAAATTTAATATATTAATGTTCTGGAAAGGTTTAGTAAGCTTACTACAATATTACTGTAGTATTACTTTTCACGGGTTGGAATGGAATATCGATGTAATATTAAAACGGACATTCCACTTCGCAGCAATGTTGTCTGACTGTGTCCTGCTGGTTACGTAACCTTCCAGCAACATAATTTATCCTACTTTACTTACCAAAGTAACCTTCCAGCAATATTCCTGGAGCATTGGGTGCTATATGGGTAATTAAAAAAGTAATAAATTTATATGAATAGTACTAATGGCAAAATTGTAGGTGAGAAAATTCTGCAGAGTTTGTGATGCTAAACGTCTTGATTGGACTATTAGGAACTGAGAAAACTCAGAAACATGAGAACATTCGACGAATTTCAGAATTTCGGATCTTAAATTTGAAAAACCGTGAACTTTTTCTCGTTTTTCCGTGTTTTCTCGGTTCCCAATAGTCCTATCGAGATGTTTAACATCTCACACTCTGCAGAATTTTCTCACCTACAATTTGGCCATTGATACTAGTAACGTAAATCTATTATTTTTTTAATTGTAAACAAAAAATGAAAAAAAAATTTCATTTTTGTTATAAATAAAATTAGTTCTGGGGAATTTTTTTACTAAAACTGGTTTCTTATTATTTTTACTTCATTATCTGTCGCTTAGAATCGTTCCCTACCTGTAATTTTTCATGTGCAAAACTAATCTCTATTGCTTGGTCTATGAATATCACACCCTCCATTAACAAAATTTTTCCTAATCATTTTTCAATTTGTCATTGCTATGAATTTTTGTATAAATTATTAATCGTGTTTAAAGTTTACATATAACAGCAAAACTGAGAGCAAAACTTAAATCATGAAATTCTAGTGAAGTGTATGTAATGTTATGTCCCACCCACACTCTCACCTCATGGGTAGGACATGTGTTTGAGAGAAATGACTTTAGACTCGTTACCCGCTCCGATATGTATTTTAGTATAATTATTTGACTTACCTTTTTCCGTTTCTCTTGTCTCGTTTTGCTGCTTCTGCTGTCCTCGTCTTTTCCTTCTGCTTTTCTGCTTTTATCGTTTCTGTTTTCTGCTTCTGTTGTCCACGTCTTTTCCCTCCTGCTAACTTGTAGATTGTAGGATTGAATGGCTTTGCAAATGATTACACTTCACGTTTAGAAATGTATTTGTTTCTTTATTCAAAATCTAGTACTTAGAAGTACAATAAATCTCCGCACATTTACGAACCGCGAGGTACGGAGTTCGGACTTGACGCGAGACTAATTAAAATGAGGCCAATTCGACTCTTTTAAAGCCTGAATACGTTGACCAATTCTTAAAGTGTAACGCTTAATAATCAGTTTTAAAAGTATAGCGATTGCCGAATAAGTAACACCGCTGACTTGTGTTACAAAATTACAGCTCGCATTGAAAATATAGTCTTTCGAAATTAACATCGTAATTCTCTTTGTGTGTTTTCAATTTTGAAAATATAGTTTAAATCAATAACAAATAGATTTAAAAATGAATAACGTCGTAGGACGTTACAGTAAAAATCATCCGATTTTCACGATTTAAGGTTTGCTATTCTGAATAAACTTTAAACATGATTAATAATTTATACAAAAATCCATATCAATGAAAAATTGAAAACTGTTAAGGAAAAATTGTCTTTATGATGGTTATGATCTTCGGTATGATCCTCATTAGAGCACTCTAGCCAGGGGTCTCTCCACCGGTGTCATAAAAGGCTAAGTCCTCTTGGTATGGGTAGCTGAGTGGGAGACATCAGAAAAAAATTTGCTCTCTCAATTTTCAAATAAACAATATTTAAATAATGTAATTTTTGACGTACACACGTTTATGCGTAAAGATTCCTTATAGTTATAAAACTTCAATAATGAAAATCGGACCGTTTTCACTTTTATTCATTCACAATACTGTAAGTGACGATTATTAATCTAGTTTGATTATCTCAAGTAATTACCATTCGATTTTCGTCATTCAAATTCTGATAGCCTTTTCTAGTTTTACACATCGTTTATAAGCATACAATTTTTTATTATGTTACGTGTGAAGGGTAGGTACAGGGAGTAAGTCGGTTGTCCAGTTGTTACGTTATACTTTATTCCGCGATTAGGGAGAGAGCTCTGCTCTAATCTGCGGTCGCCGGAGTTCTGCCTGCGAAGCCTCCGATGCGACAAGTCGGAGGCTGCAGTCTTCAGCACAAAGTGCAAGCTTGCACTTTGTGCGTGAGAACGCTCCGACTCTCGCACTCCCGCGCGAGGTGCTACCTGCGCTTGGCCGGAGGTCACCCGAGCCCAAAAGCTCGTACGTGACACGTCCAGCGTCGCGAGGGTAGCGTCCTCGCACCCCAAAAAAAACGGGACGAGCGGTGCGGCGCGCGGCCGAAGCGTGCAGGTGTGAATGTTTGTGTGTGTGCGTGTGTGTATACGTGTAGATGCCAGCGAGCGTAGCTCGCGCGCGTATTTCGCGCTCTTGTGTTTTATTCTATACTTGCGTTTACTTCTTGTTTTTTTTTCTCTTTTTTTTTGAATCTTGATGTGTGTATATTTGTGTCCCTATGAAGCAGCCGCTGCTGCTTTCACATTTAGCGCAGAGCAGGCTTTTCTATACAAAATATGTTTGTTACAACTATTTGATTATTATTATATGTTTGTGTATTATATATTGTTAATTATTATATATTGTTCATGCTTATTTTTATTTATCCTAATGCTACTTATTAGCATGTACAATATATTTGCTTATATTTATTTGTAGAAAGTAAGAAAACAAAAAAAATGGTATAAAATGGTTTACAAAATTGCATTATTCTACGCTTAGACCTAATTGTGTGTCTTATCAATAGGCCACGCTGCTTGGGTTTTGCTATTCTCTATTTAATCATTCATTTTAATTCTCTTATCGAGTCTTATTTGCTGCACGCGCGGCTAATCGCTTACTTAGCGCGCCCTTATCGCCCCTTTGTTTTGTCGCAGCATCCGGCGGCGACGCTCGATTCTCCTCGCTAATCGCATTCCGATGCGCGACGATCGGCTTTGCTCTCGCACTGGTCGTCAGTGCGTTCCTGGCAGCCTTACCGATTGCTTCTCCGCGCCCGTCTTTTTCGCTACTTCTTTTTTGATTTTTCGCGTGACTGTTGGCGGCGAGCTTCGAATCGCGGGTTTTTGTGTGTGTGAAAGTGCGTGTGTGCGTGCGATGTCCGACGCACACAAGTTGCAGGCCGGAGATCAGCCGCGGCATCGTGGGGGGCGGAGGAAGACGGCCGCCGCGGCGACGGCTGCCCTTGTCATGCAGGATGGGGCTGTCCTGTTAGCGCCGCTAGGATCGGATGGCGTCGATCCTATCCCGGGCTCCCTTTCGCACGGCAACGGGTACGCATGTGTCACCAACGCGACCCCGAACTACGAGCTGCGCGGGCGGGTGGGCCAGGAGGTGTTGGTCTGTTGTCGTTGTGTCTCTGTAAGTTTTTTTTGGTTCTTTTTTTTGGATGGTCTCTCTCTCCTTCCCTCTCTCTCTCTCTCTCTCTCTCTCTCTCTCTCTCTGCGTCGTGGCCCGCGCTCCTGCAATTTGAAATCGTGAGTCACGCGGACTCCGATTTTCCTCGCGCGAATGTCTCTGCGCTTCTTCTGTGCGCGTTCCTTTGGAGCGAGATTTTGAACACGGACAATTTATCTTGTGCGCGGGTTCCGTATTATTTTTTCGTAGATAAAAAATTTCTGAATAGAAAAAATTTTCTGCGCTTTTGCATGCGCAATTTTATAATGCTTTTTTTTTCTGCGCTCAAACAAAAAATTTTTTTGAGTGCAAGCGAAAGGAAAACGTTTCATTCTAATAGTTTGCGGTGACTTCTATACGTCTCGTTTATCCCGTGCGGGTGACTTTGCAGAGAGAGATAGGGGAGGAGCGAGAGTAAGGGGTGAGGAGAAGAGAAAAAAAAATTGTCCTCAGTCCGTAACCCCTTTTTTTTGGTTTTACGCGTAGTCTTTTAAAATGGTTTACCACTCCGTGGTCCCGGAGCGGCAGCCATTCTGGAGTAATGAGCGGTCTCCAGAGCGGCACCTTTACATGCCGCCGGGCTATATTTACCGGTTCGGCATTCGATGTCCGACGCATGGCTTTGTAAGTACCTGACTTTAATTCGATTTGATTTCGCGCGCCCTTGCTCCGGTTCCGTGTTTATTAACCACGTTCCCGTATTTCAGCTGGGAACTCGCCGCGTCGTCGCCACGAGCCTGCCGCTGGCCGGTGCCTCCGTGGCCATGCGGTTCAAAAGTTTTCCGCTAGGGGAGTTGCGGCTCGTCCATGAGGACGTGTGCCCCGGTGGGGAGGTGAGTTCGCGCGGTATAACCCCTTCGTTGGGTTACTTTAGGTGTAACGCGCGTGTTCCCTGTTCGCAGCTCGTGAACACCGTAGTGTCGAGGGCCGGTCGCATGGGTTCCCTCATCCCCAAGGACCAACTGGCGATGAGGGATTACGATGCTACGCCCATCGTTCGCTACCTCGACCTCACCGGAGGGGAAGATGGTGCAGTGTTCCAGGCTCCCCTGGACTGCCCTTGCCACGGCGTATTTGGCTGCCTGGTGGTTCAGCTGTGGCCGTGCGCGGGCCTGTTGATAGACGCGGCGGCTTAGGCGCGGCCGCCTTATTATTCTAAATATTTTATTTTTTTTTTACTTTTTTTTAATAAAATCCCTCTATTGATTCTGAGGCTAAAAGAATATGAGACTGTCCTATCTACTGTAATTATTTCTATCCCTTACATTGCTACTTTTAAGTGAATATATATATGCGTCTCGGCCGCCCGGACTCTTTGTGGTCGTCGCGGAGTCGAGGAGATTGTTTCCATCTTTTTTTTTCGTTTACTAGTCTCTGGGCCCGTTGCGGCTTGGGCGCTGCTCAGTAAGGCGGCGAGCCTGTTCGAGCGCTATAATCGACTCTTGCTGCTTGATTATGCGGTCGATTGGGCTACCTCTGCAGCGGCGGTAGGTGATGAATCCGCCTATTCCGAAAAACAATAGTGTCCCGATCAAGCCCGAGATCGACAGCCCAAAGATGGACGTACTGCTGCTTAAATTGCGCAGCTCAAAGGATGTTGCCTTTCGGCTGGCGATCTCGTTGGCTCTTGCTGCGATCTCGTGCAGCGCTGCGCCTGTCTTGAGACTCTCCGGGTCTCCGCTGTGCTGGTTGTCGGCTTGGCTCGCGGCCTCGGCCTCTATCGCTTCCCTAAGTTCGATTTCGGCGTTGGAGGCGTTACCCAAGCTCTCGTGTGGCGTCTATTTTGACCGTTTCGAATTTTGATTCGTTTAGTGCGGCCGAGATTGTTCGCGAGGCCGTCAACCGAGCATTGGCCGTGTGTGCAGAGCAGCCCGGTCGGAGTTCTACTATCCCGATCCCGGAGATGGTATCTGTGACCTGCTCAGCTCTGACACATTGCGTGTATAGCTCTTCCGGCGCCCGGGTGGCAAACAACCATGCGTTCGCTTTTGCTAACCTCAGCCAGAAGGTGTCGCGCACCTGCCTAAACCTGACATCGCACGCCGTTGGGTTGCTGATCTTTTTTCCGGCGGCTATCTTTACCTCGCACGGCGTCTTTTTCTTTATGTCGCGCACCGGCTCTGGATTCACGGCTATACGTAGCTCGTCTAGCTCGCGCAATTTCGCGACATTTTCTGCTAACAGCGGCAGGTAAGTCCGATTGGATACGCTCACGGCGAAATAGGGCGACTGCGGCCATATGTACGCGGCGACTTTTCGCAGTTGCAACGAATGTTGCATCGCTGGTACCGGTGATGCCCTAAACAGGAAAAAGTCCTGTAGGTCGAGCAATGGGATGGCTACTTGATAAATTAAGTAGCCTTCCGTGAAGAGGACCGTAATTTTTGACACCTGCATGATCGCTAGGGCCGAAAATTTTTCCTCTGGTAGAGGGAATTTGGCGGTCGTGATGGTGTCTTTGACCGTCTTCATGGCCGCGTATAGGGTTTCGGGTGGCATCATGTGTGGATGGACCACCCCTTTTACCGCGAAAAGCGCCGCGTCGGTAATTGTCTCGGTGTCTGTCCGAAATTGTTCGACGCTAATTCTCGCGCTTACGAGCGCGTTCAATGTCGCGATTTCTTTACTGTTGTAAGCTGATCTATTTTCTAGGACCGACGTCGCAGCCTCGAGCCTCATTACCCTCGCGCCGAGACGTGATAACTCGCGTTCCACCACCTCGGTCTGGTTCGCCAGCAGCGCGGCTGTTTCGCGCGTGTCATTCCTTACGGACGTGATCGCGGCCTGAATCTCGATTGCGTCGTCCTCATTAAGCGTGCCATACAAGAATTTATGTATTTTGCCACCGAAGGGGATAATCCCGGACCATCGCCGCTTACGCTCGTGCGCTTCTTCGCGATAGCTGACGGATAGCAAATCTCGCACGCGCTCTGCTTGCCGCGCGGCACCGCTTGCCTCTTTGACGATAGCGTTACTTTCGCACTTTTCGCCGCACGCCTCTACAATTCTTCGGACATTATCTTCGATCACCTGTCCCGCTCCAAAATATGGGTTTAAGTCTATTTTTTGAATTATTTCCACTCCGAGCTGGAAGTGGCTAAGGGCGCTATTCGCTCGGTTATCAGCCCCAAGTTTCCGTCGAGCCTGTGTATTTGGTGCGAGGGTCCTTCCGGCGTGTCCGTTCTGGCACCGCACCCCAGCAGGACCCTGCAAAATATTTTTCGCGTGCTTATTTGCGTTGTTTTTTTTTTAATTTTATTTCGCGGTACGTCCAGCGCCGCGAAAAAAAAACGGTAAAAAAAAACGACGTTCCTTACGGGTCTTCTGTTTCGGAGTTCGCGTTTCTCGCTAGCTCGCTGGTTCGCTCGAGCTTATTTGCGTGTACTGTTTTAGTTGCTTCCTCGTTCGCGATCGTTACGTTGTTTGTTTTTCGGTTCACGTTAATGACTTCGAACGGTCCTACGTATTCGATTGCGAATTTTTTGTTCTTTGGCTCCTTTAAGAGGAAGACCAACTCGCCTTCTCGGAAATGTTTTGTGTTTATTTTGCGGTCGTAGTAATATTTTGACCTATACTTGGCCTGAATTAAATTAAGCGCGGCCGTTGTCTGTAATTGCGTCAGATTGTTTTTCATTTCGTCGATGTATTCGTTATGTGACACCATTTCGTCCGCTCGCGGGAAGCTTGAGGGCGTACGCGGTTTCATGCCAAATACGAGTTCTTGCGGCATGTATCGTGTGCTCTCGTGTACGGTGCAGTTATACGCGTGCTGGCATAGGGCCGTCCACTCGTCCCAACGGTTTTCACATACTTCCTTAAATATTCTGTTAACGTATGGTGCATGCGTTCGATTGACCCGTTGGACTCCGGGTGGTACGCCGTAGTCGCGAATTTGTCGATGTTAAATATTCGCGCGAGCTCCTCCAGCGTGCGGTTCTGGAAATGTTTTCCCTGGTCCGTTACGATCTTTCCCGGCGGCCCGAAAACGCATATTACTTTTTCGATTAACGCTCGCGCTACCTCTCCCGCGTTTGCAAATTCTGTTGGCGTTAGAATTATATATTTGGTCAACATATCTTGAATTGACAATATATATCTGTTGCCTCGCCCCGTCGTTTCAAGCGGGCCGTAAAAGTCTAACGCTATGTGCTCGAATGGGAATGCCGGAGTGTTACTTATTAGCATCGGCAAGCGAGTTTTCACCCTTACCAGCTTGTTCGTTTGGCAGACTCTGCATCGTGCCACGAATTGCTGGACTTCCGGTCGCATGTTGCGCCAATAAAAATCGTGCGCGATTTTCGCGTAAGTTTTTGCCATACCGCGGTGACCCCCCATTGTCGACTCATGGTACTCTTTTCAAGATTCTGTATCGGTCTGACGTTGGTGGCACGGGTATGTTGTTTGTCAACAACACCGCACTGATCGGCCTATTCGCGAAGCAGGAGTCGAATAACTCAATGAATGAGTTCCACTCTGTTAGCTTTAAAATCGCGAGGTCGCGAATCACGGCGAAGCTCGTGATTTCTAGCCTGGCTACGACTCTTTTCAGCGTTTTGAGACACTTGCGTAAATTCGCGCGTAAGGGTTTTTTTCGTTCACGTGGTGTTTGGCGTAGACGCCGATGACCCTGAATCCCGCGTGTTCGTCAACGTTGACCTCGCCCAGGTTAAATTCCTGGCCGTTGAGCACTTGTAAATCCACGTAGCCCCGCTCTGCGATTGCTTTGTCCGTTGTTGCCAGGTATACGAGGTTACTGTGCTACCTGAACGGATGCTGCTTATAGGATTTCAAGTGCTCAAAGGCCGGCGCCTCCTGACCCTCGGGTATTGCCCATGGCGGTTTTTTCGCGTGGAGGTCTTGCCCGAGCGGTTACGTAGACGTTCAGTTTCGCGTCGTTCAAGTGCGGCCGTTGCTGTTAGCCTCGCGCTGTCACCCTGGCTCATTATCTCGTCGACGCTTGATTCGACATGATCAGCTGTTGCTGCTCCGTCTATGCTAGCGCGACTCGGCACGACCGACATGTGTTCGTCTGCGGATTTGCTACTATCTGCATCCCGCTCGCTCAGCTGTTCGCCGCTGTACGCGTTCTCGTTGCTAGATTCGGGCCAGCTGAGCGCGCCGGTAGCTGCCGTCGACCCCGCGTTTGCCTTGTGCGATAAGGCCTGCTGCCGTGTCAGCGCATTGCCGCTCGCCGCGCCGGGATCCTGCTCGTCGCGGTTTTCGTCATTCGCGGCGTTATTGTGGCTCTCCTTCGGAGGCGGAGGTTGCACTTCAGTTCTTCTCCGTTTTGTGAGTTTGTTCTTTCCGAATATCGGCGATAGCGTTCCGCCGTGCCCGTCGTCGGATGGCGGTGGCTCGTCGCGTTTGGTTGTTTCGCGTGCTCGTGGCTCGCTGGCCGATATTCGCTTGTACGGTGTGAAGTGCTGACCACGTAAATTCAAATGTATAGTGCTTTCCGCGTTTTCTATTATGACGTGACAGAAAATGCGTTTTTCGTCCGGCAGCTCGTAATGCACGCAAATGTTTTTACTGAACGCGTGGGCGAATAAAAATACGTAGTCGATGTTTCCGTACGCCGACTCTGATTGCAATATTTTCGCGGTCTCGTCTGGTTCTCCGCAAGATTTTATCATTTGTGAGGTCGCGAGCAGCTGTCTCAGCTGTGTTGCTGATAGGTCGAGTTCCGCGGCCTTGATTAGCGAGAAAAATAGACAGTTGCCTGGTGGCTGATTTGGAATGTCGGGGTCGCGTTGAAGTCGCGCTGACGGTTCCATACATTGGTTTTTTCTAATATATGTTTGGACTAAAATGTTGCCCGAGGAGGCCGAGGAGTTTATGTCGGATTCTTCGCGGTAGCGGTCGTAATTTCGGGGCACGTCCGCGAAGTCGATTCTTGGCCCTTCGTCGGCTGATTCAGACATCGGTTCGGGCTCGCTTGACTCAGCTGCCAAACTCGCGTCCGACGTGTTCTGTGCGAGCGATTGCGCGGCGGCAGCGTTGCTGCTGACATTCGGCGGAGGCTTTGTTATCTCGGCCGGAGTCACGTTACTCCCAACGTTCGTCGTGCTTGCCTCGCTTATCTGTGCGGGCTCGCTGCTCTGCGCGACTGCGGCACTGCTCTCTTGCGCCGACGATCGCGTTTGTTCGACTAGCTCGATGCGTAATCCTCTCTTTTTGCCGAGCTTGTGGCTTGCTAAATTTACGCCTAGCTTTTTTCCCTTCGATTTGCTTTTCCACGGCCAAGTTATCACGAACTCGGGTTTTTTCATTTCGCTCGTGGGCCTCAAGTGGCTTGGGCGGTGACTTCGCCGAGTCTTCGGAATTTGCGCTGACTATGCCTAAGTTGAGACGGTACGAATTTACCCGGTCTTTTTATTGGTATAATGTATGACTGCAGCGGCTCGAGTTCGACTGCGGTCTTGCCGGATGGTGGAGGTCTCTCGTCGACCGAGCTATCGCTGTCGGCAGCGGGCGTGTATATTTTTGGGGTCTGCCGGCTACGCAAACGATCTGCCTGAATCCTTCCCCAAGGGGTTTTATATTCTCATAAAATGCCAAGCCCCCGGGGGCAGCACGATGTCCGAGGGCTGCCCCGAATCGACCTACTGAGTCCGCCGGCCGCGGTTTTTCACCTGGAGCTCTCGCTCTCTCGTCGTGGTAGTCCAACTTAAACTTTGGTGTTTCCCCTTTCGAGCCGGCCGCCAACGCGTACGCCTCTATTGAACGCGTTAGTATTTCTTTTATTCGCGCTTCTTCGCCAAGGCTTAGCTGATGAGCGGTACTGCTCGACGCGCTGTAGTGTCGTGTTTGTAAGTACGCATCGCGTATCTATCGAGTCAGCGTAAGCGAGTCTGTACGTGCGGTTTTGTTTTTCGACTTCGGAGTACCAGCGCACCCGGATAATTTCGTCGTCATCATATATGTCTTGCAGCGCTCGGCACAATAGAAACCGTCGCGATCGTTCTCCACGGCTAAGACTTCGTTTTTCGCGTATATACGCGCGCGTCTCGCGTTCTCTTTTGCAGCGGCTGTGCTCTCTTCGTCGAATCGGAAATCAGACGACGTCTGCCTTATCTTCGCGCTTCTGCTTGCTTCGCGTTTTTTCGTCGCCCGTTACTCGGAATATTCTCCCCGGCGGAGCTCCAGCATCTTCGTACGGGGCTCGCGTTAATCTGTTCGTCAGCTAGCTGATATAGTTTTTCTCGCGGCAGATTCGGATCTATTTCGCCGGACTGGATTACCGGGTTTCGTGAGAACGCGTCTGCGTTCACGTTTTTCTTACCGGGCCGGTATACTATATCAAAATCGTAGCCGC
>JACCIB010001068.1:0-58995 GCA_018906965.1 Philotrypesis tridentata
CTAGAAATTTGTCCGTCACATTCCATTCTAACAAAACATGTGGACGTGTCAATGCGAATTTTGAGTATACGAGTGTACACGTACTCGTATGCGAAACGAATCGAAATAAACATAGCAAATATCTGTTGCCAAGGGAACAATTAAATGACTAATCGGGAAATAGGATTCGGGAAATAGGATTTGGGAAATAGGATTCGGGAAAAAGGATTCGGGAAATAGGATTCGGGAAAAAAGATATTCGGGGTAAACGGTATTCGGGTTAATGCTATTCGGGGATTGGATTCGGGATTTTGACCGGGAACCTCTGATGAGGATTATGAGCATGCTAAAAATGTATGGAAAACATTTAATGTGAAAACAATTGGTGAATACTCTGATCTTTACATGAAAACTGATGTCTTACTTTTAGCTGATGTTTTTGAGAATTTTCGAGATCAAAGTATGAGAGTCTACGGTCTCGATACTGCTCATTATTATACTACTCCCGGCTTCTCTTGGGATGCAATGCTTAAACATACTGGGATAAAATTAAAGCTCTTAACGGATATTGATATGGTACTTTTTGTAGAGCGCGGAATCAGAGGTGGTTTAAGTCAATGCTCAAATCGTTATGCAGCATCAAATCACAAGTACATGTTTGATAAGTATGATGAAAGTAAGGAAAATCAGTTTTTAATTTATTTAGATGCAAATAATTTGTATGGGCATAGTCTTCACAAAATCTTCCATACGATGAAGTTTCAATGGATTGTAAATATAGATGATTTCAATTTATGGAGTAACTGATGATTCGTATGGTTATGTTCTCGAAGTTGATTTAGATTATCCAAGGAATCTACACAATAATCATAATGATTTACCATTCTGCCCCGAACATGCAAAACCACCAGGTTGTAAGCAAGAAAACTTTTGGCTACTCTACAATCTAAAAGAAATTATGTGATTCATTATGTTGCTCTAAAACAGGCTCTCTCTAATGGCTTACAACTCTGTAAGATTCACAGAGTTCTAAAATTCAAACAATCGCAATGGCTCAAATGGTACATAGATTTAAACAGTAGTCTGCGATCAGTAGCAAAAAATGAATTTGAAAAAATTTTTTCAAGTTAATGAATAATTTAGTATTTGGTAAGACTATGGAAAATGTTAGAAAAAGAGTTTCAGTAAAACTTATGAGTAAATATAAAGGAAGGTATGGCGTTGAGGCTCAAATTTCAAGTCCAAACATTCATAGCAGTGCTATATTTAATGAAAATCTAGTTGCTATACAAATGAATAAAACTGATATACTCATCAATAAGCCAATTTAGGTTGGACTTACAGTTCTAGATCTTTCAAAGGCACATATGTATGATTTTCATTATAACTATATGCGAAAAATGTATAAAGATAATTGTAAATTACTTTATACAGATATTGATAGACTCATATACGCTATTAAATGCAATGATTTCTATGAAGATATGAAACAAAATATTGACAAGTTTGACACATCTGATTATCCTGTAGAAAATATATTTAATATGCCACGTATTAATAAAAAAGTTGTTGGACTAATGAAGGATGAGTGCAATGGACAGATTCTCACTGAATTCATTGGTTTGAGAAGTAAAATGTATAGTACACGTGTCAATAATGAGGATTATATAATGGGTAAGTTCTCAAATGAGCTAAATTCTCTAATTAACTTAATTTAGATGTGTGTTTAATTCCAGTAAAAAGCGTGTACGATTTAATGATGAGCCAACCATTCATATCATAAACACTTGGAGCGATGCTTATCATGAAGCTCGGTGATGAAAATGGGAGCAGGCAGCACGAGATCGAGAACGTTCAAGAGAAGAAATAATCAAACAAACGATATTATAATGCCTGTACTATTAAAAAAATTGAAGGAAATAAATAAATAAATGCAGTTTATTTGTATCTACATATCATTTTTATTTATCCAACTCTTGTGAGAATTATCAAAACGTAATCATTTTACATAAATTCTATTACCACTTTTTTTCAAAACTTTTTCAATTAAATAAACATTTGGATGTTTAGTCTTGAGAAGTTCCTCTTCATAGAATCCTCCAGAAATTGGCTTGTCTTGATAATCCTTTAGATGACAGGTGTAGGGCTTTGTATTTGAAATTTTTGTTACTGTGAAGACTTCAGTTGACCAATTGGGTGTATAGCCCTTGTCGAAAACACCCTTGATTCTGCTAACACGTACTTGATCTCCAATTTTAAATTTAGCTCGTTTAAAAATATTTGACCTTTTTACTCGATTCATTATATGATTAACTTTATCTTTATTCACTTGTACAGGCTTCATTCCTATTGTTCGATGATGACTATTATTATACTGTAAAGTTAAATCCTGTAAACTGTCTAGCCATTTGTATGTACCTTGCAGACTAAACAATTTCCAAATTTTGCTTTTTAAAGTACGATTAAAACGTTCATAAATTGACGCTTTAAGATTACTATATGTAGAATACAAATGGATTTTATAACTTTTCATTAGTTTTTGAAAATCTTTATTAAAATTCTTTTCCTCGATCCGGCTGTAAATTCTTGGGCACTCTTTTTTGCAAAAGTATAGATTTCATTGCTTCAGCTACACATTTTCCACTTTTATCCTTGACTGGTGCAGTACAAGCGTACTTTGAAAATGTATCAATTACTGTGAGTAAGTATTTAAAACCTTTATTCTGCTTGGCGTAAGGAATCATTTCAACAAGATCAGCCTGCCAAGTTTCGTCAATATCTTTAAGGAGGAATGAGCGGCGTGGATAATTACGCCTTGCAGGCTTATGAAGTTCGTCCACTAATTTTGCTTTCATTTTTTGCATTCTCTTCTTTTAGTATATTTGTTATCTGCAGAATTTCAGATTCAATGTTTTGAATTTTATTGTTCAAAACACTCCGAAAATCTTCAAGCAATTTTTCTGTTTCGTCTTTTATCAATTTTTGCACAGACTTTAAGTTCATTGCATCATTTTGTTCAGCAGCATTACCTACATTACACAATAATCGATTGTCTAAATCAAAATTTCCATCACTAGTAAGCTTGAATCCTATTCCAGGTGGCCCTCGCGATGAATCTGTATGAACCAACTGACGTCCAAACACGTCGATGCTCATTTTAATACTGAACTAATAATCCCTGCCTCACGAAGCTCCTCGACAATTGCTTGTATTTCATTAACGTGATTATTGTTACCAGCAGACGTTTCAGCTATGAGTAATCTTAGACGATCTACAAGCTTGTTTGGATCATCCCAGTAGCGGTAATCCGTATGAGTGGACCTTTGAGCGATTTTGTATAAGCCCATTCAGCTTTCACATATTCTTTATTACCAATGATAATTTTATTTGATTCAAAAGTTATTGGAGTATCTCCAATCCATAGTGAATCATCTCGCATTTTCTGCACTCCGTATACTGTATCTAAAGATTTTGTGTCTCAACTAAGCAACATTTTCACATTTTCATCATCTGTTTTTACAATAGTTTTTTCTAGCTCATCTGTTGAATAATCAACAGCAGACTCAAAATCTGATTCAGGAAAATTATCATCATCATCATCATCATCATCATCACTGTTTGAAGTACTACGTTCAAGTTTTTTAATTCTCTTCTTTGCTCTCACTTCTTTCTTGACTGGAGGTAAATTTATTTCTTGTTTTACTCTATTTTCGGTGACATCGATAAGCTTTTCCAATGGTTTCACTATTGGCTGAAACGGGTCACTTAAATTTTTTTCCACTTCCAATTTATGCAATTTTAATGAATCGTATTTCTTTTCACAGCATTGCGAGCTTTCTCAACTTCCCGTAAGACTGCAGTTTGTTGGCTAAAATCAGTCATCTTGATGGTTTCAAGTTTCACAATAGAATGCTACATTTTTTCCATATTGTGTATATTTATTACAAATTGATCAAAGCCTTTTCTGTAGCGACCATCGTCTATATTACGATCTTTGTCAATAATGAGAAAGCTGTAATTACCATCATTCCAACACATTGAATAAATATCCTTGAAACGTTGATACGACATATCAGTATTAACATGATCATTATAAACATGTTTAAAGTTCATATCGTCTTGACGAAAAATCATCAACAAGTTGATATTGTCACGCACTAAATGTTTCGGTACTTGTGCATACGATTGACACAAGTAAAAACAATCTACATTTTTATGTCGACCCATGCAGTAAAAAGCTTTAACGTTATCTTGTTTTTCAGAGGCAATGTCATCAAATATGAAAATTGAATTTGGTCGAGCTTCATCGGGTGAGATAACAAGATCATGCTCGCCAAAAGGAAAGTATTCGATACCATCGAGAGGCTCCAAAAGTTTTTCCAAAAATGTATATTTTGGTTGATTTAGAGATTTTGAGTAAACGTTGTGACGTTGTGCTTTTTTCGTCCTTGGGAAGGAGTAGCACCACGTAATGATACCTATTCAGGTTTACCGCGAACTCGTATTTTAATATTAATTTGGACGCCCGAACTCGCGATCTGGTACTCTTATGCTGCCGGCTTGAGAACTCCTTACGCTCTAGGTCATGGGGGACAGGTGCAGGGAGAGAAGTACGCAAAATGAATAAACGCGACTGACTTAAAATAACACTTCGAAATTTATTATCAAGATTAAACAATTATGTATTGACTCGCGGGTGTGTGCTCGTCCTCGGGCGAGCTCACCGTCTCTACGCGGGCTGGCTCTAGGTTAGGGACTCGCGGCGGGGAGGTATCTCTCGAACACTCCTACCTGTCTCTACGCCTTGTGCTCCTCGTCCTCGCGTACTGGCGTTGCCTCGTACCCTGTGGAAGCGCTCGCGAAAGAAACTAATTGTCCGATCGGAAGATGCACACGGGGGGTTAATCCTGGACACTGGAAGTCGCCTTGGAGAAAGATTGCTTGGTCTCGCTTGCTCACTCGATGTCTCTCGGTCCTCGTGGTACTCGATACTCCGCTCGCTGGATACTCGAGGATACTCTTTTTGATACTGACTCTCTTCGCGCTCGGCAACTACGCCGGTTCGCGGCGTCTCTCGCTTTCTCACTCGCACTCACGCATTTCCGTTAGATCGCTCTCTCGCGCCTATCACACATTTCCACGCTTTCGTACCATATATCACATTCGCTCACTTACGCCCTCTTTTACAATAGTCAAAAATGCGCGCGACATTCAAAACGCGTTTACACGCTTGTCTGGCTCTACTAATCGTATTTACACATTTTCCGCATTTCGGCACGCTTACATTCGTGTTTGCCGCTCGCACGCGCGCTGTGGATCGAGCCGTAGCCCTCCACCTTTTCCCAATATCATACAGCGCATACGCGTTGCCTCCACTCTCTCTCTCTTGTCTTTCTCTAACGCATTCATTCGCTCACCATTCCATCCTTCTCGCACTCATGCTACAGTCCGTTTCTCGCCAACATGGCGGCCGTCGCTCGCGCGCGTACGCCTCGAGCTCGCATGCCTCGTATCTTCTTGTCTCTCTCGCTCTTGTTGCTTCAGCGCTGCGCCGTTCGTCTCTCTCTCTTGCTCTCGCCTTGGCTGCCGCGCGCTGCTACGTGCTGTATTCCCCCACTTTCTCGCCCTCGCCTCGTGCTACTGCTGCTCGGCGGCAGGCTGCTCTCGGCGCCGCGCTGTCCTGCTGGCTCTAACAGCTGACTGCTCGCTTACTGCTCTGAAAACACCACCGAGTGTAAGATTTTCGTATCTTGACTGGGTGGTGTCCAGGCGAGCAGCCATCGACGGGATCCCCGTCATAACGTAAATATTTTCAAATTTCAGACCGTCAGGATGAATGATTAAAGACAAAAGAGCGTTCGTTTTTCCACAATTTGATGGTCCGCAAAATACTGCTCTTATAGTATTTGGTAATAATTTTCCATGACGATTATTTTTCTGATGCTGTTGAGTCAAAAGATCGAAATTGATTACTGGCAGCTTTGCAGACTGCTTTTTCAGATCCATTTCTCAAAACAGACTAACTCGAAACAGTATAAATATGTGATATTTATACCTTTTTACAGTCAGTCTCGCATGAGCTTGTTTACAGACAGCATCATGTAAAGAAAACGAGGTTCAGGATTAGTGAATACATTGATAAACAAACTACCCGTTGAACTTCATCTCCCAGGTTATGAGTACTGCGGTCCAGGTACCAAGTTAGCAAAACGTTTAGCTCGTGGTGATCGTGGGATTAATCCTCTTGACGCTGCTTGTAAAGAACACGACATTGCTTATTCGAAGAATCAAGATAATATCCAGGAGAGAAACGTTGCTAATAAAATTTTAGCAGAAAAGGCTTGGAATAGAGTAAAATCTAAAGATGCTAGTTTAAAAGAAAAAGCGGCAGCCTTTGCTGTAACAAGTGCTATGATGTTAAAATCAAAGTTTGGTATGGGTGTTGGAAGAGGAGGCAGATGTAAAAAAAAGGATTTCAAAGAGAAGAAAAAAGATTACTTTAAAAAATCTAGTTCAATCACTATCAAAATCTGTTACTCCTAACAATAATGCTCGCTCTATGATTAAATCAGCAGTAAAGAGTGCACGAGAACAAGTGAAAAAAGTCGGTGGTAAAAGTAAAGTTAGTGTTCCACGCATTTTGGCTGTTCCCTCAAGAGTAGGTGGCTTTCTTCCAGCGCTTATTCCCCTCTTTGCAAGTCTTAGTGCAGTAGGCTCACTTGCGGGAGGAGCTGCTGGCATTGCTCAAGCAATATATATAGCAAATGCTGCTAAAAAACAATTAGAACAGCAAAAAAAGCATAATGGAAAAGTTGAAAAAATGATGCTGGGTAAAGGATTGTTTTTGAGACCTTACCAAAAAGGTTTTGGAATCTCTCTGAAGGAGGGAGGAAGAAGAAAAAAAAACTTCATTGAAGTAAAACTGCCAAAACGTGCACTTACCGACTACGATATACTCAAGTATGCAAAATTAATGAAAATAGCAAATTTTCGTGGAGTTTTCATGCGAAATGATTTACCTTCCAACGGTTGTCGTGTGAAGGAGACTGCAATTATAAATCTAGATGATGCGAGTGGATCTGGCACACATTGGGTAGCTTATCGAAAAATTGGTAAAGAAGTTGTATACTTTGACAGCTTTGGAGATTTACAACCACCTCTTTATCTTATGAACTATTGGAAAGTTTCTTAAGTCAAGTACAATTATCAAAGATATCAAGACTTTTCAAATTAGTCTGTAATCAGCTCAATCGTAATGAAAATTTTCGGCTCTATAAAAAGTGAAAAGTGAGCTTTGGAATTAGTATTCTCAAGATGGTTGTCGAGTCGATAACACTCAGCCTTTCAGGCACCTCCTCTGTTCTCGAAACTCACTATTTTCCTCCTATAGAATTGGATCAGGATAAACTATACAGTCTTGGACTTGTTGAGTTACTCACTTTTAATTCTATACCGAATATTGATGTAAATTGTAACAAGTTTTATGTTGGTCGAGAAATTATTGAAATTCCTAGTGGCAGTTATGAGATTGAAGATATTGAGCGGACGCTGCAAGGATTTCTTGATACTCGAGGTGTAAAAATTAGTATAAAGCCGAATAATAATACATTACGCTGTTTGATTGAGTGCACTCATGAAATAGATTTTCGACCTAAAGACTCTATTGCTTGTCTACTGGGTTTCACTCCAAGAACTTTGAAACCCTATATAAGTCACCACTCAGACTTACCTGTAGCTATTCTCAAAGTAAACGCTCTACGAGTTGAATGTAACATTACAACAGGAGCATACATAAATCAAAAAAAAGTTCATACAATACACGAATTTTTCGCAGCAGTACCAGCTGGCTACAAGATAATTGAAGTTCCTAAACAAATAATATACTTACCAGTATCAGTAAAAGTAATTGATCGCTTACAACTACGTATAGTAGATCAAGATGGTGATTTGATTAACCTTCGAGGAGAAATTATTACAATTTGTTTGCATTGAAAAAGCACATAAAATGGGTATTGTTTTCAATGCTAAGAAAAGCTATATTAGCGGTTCAGTATGTCAATAGACAGTCAGTCCGCAACGAGCAATCAAACGACTAACACAACAAAATCAACAGTTTCTTCGAAATCTTGGTCTCGTAGTGCGTGGTGGTGGAAAAAGGTAGGGAAGAAAAAAAATATTGAAAAAATAACTTGTACATTTATTTGTTGTATGAGGAAAGATGGAGGAAGTTCTTAATGTACAAGCTCCAGTCATCTTTGATGAATCTGTTTCACATTATGAGATGCATGCTCATCAGCCATACACCTCACACGCATTCAATCAGAGAGATGAAATTCGAATAGCAATTCAGCAGCAAGATTTGTGTGTGCTACCATCCAAAAGTTCTCTGCATATTTCTGGTAAAATTACCAAAGCGGATGGTAGTGCTCTAACAAATACTAAATTTGTCAACAATGTCATCAGTCATCTTTTCGAGGAAGTTCGATATGAGATAAATGCGATTGAGATCGATCGCTGTAAGAATGTTGCTATAACAACCTTGATGAAAGGCTACATCTCTTTCTCACCAAGTCAGCTTAAACATCTTGAAAATTCAGGCTGGACCAACATTTCAGAATTAGGAAAAATAACCGATGCTAATGGAAACTTTGATGTCATAATTCCTCTATCAATGATTTTTGGTTTCGCTGAAGATTATCAGAAAATTGTTGTAAATGTGAAGCATGAACTCCTTCTTACGAGATCGAGAAGTGATTTGAATGCTGTTGTGCAAACATCTACAGCAGTACAAGGAGCAGCAGCTTCCTACGAAAACTTTAAAATTGAGCTCGCTCTAATAGAGTGGTTAATGCCTTACGTCATACTATCAGATAGAAGAAAAATACAACTATTCAACTACATTCAGAGAGATACACCTATTCCTATGAGTTTCCGTTCATGGGAGCTGTACGAGTATCCAGTTCTTCCGATAACGAGGCAACATGTTTGGACAGTAAAAACATCAAATCAGTTGGAGAAACCGCGCTTCATTATTCTCGACTTCCAAACAGCGAGAAAAGCAAGCAAAACAATTAATGCTAGCTTATTTGATCATTGTAATATTAGTAATGTAAAACTCTTTTTCAACTCTCAGAGTTATCCATACGGAAATCTCAATCTTGATATTTCAAATAATCAGTATGCTTTACTTTATGATATGTACGCAAAATTTCAAAATGCATACTATACTGAAAGCGCTATAATAGACCCGCTTTTAAGTAAGACTGATTTTAAAGAGTTTGCACCTCTCATAGTCATAGATTGTTCCAAACAAAACGATTCTATTAAACAGGCAGCTGTAGACTTTCGTCTTGAATTTGAGTGTAAAAATAATGTACCTGCGAATACAACAGCGTATTGTTTAATTTTGCATGATCGCATAGTAACATATAATCCTATAAGCGGCGATGTAAAGAAACTTGTATGAAACTATATATAAAGCTTGTATGAAAAAAAAACTAGTTAGTCAGCCATGGGTCAAAATAGCAGCAGCGGAAATTCGAGCAATCAGCCAAAGAAAGCTGAGGGTAAATCAACTCAATGGAAGTATTATAAGGCTATAGAAAATTCTGATATAGTTGTGGAAATAAAGAAAAAAAAATAAGATTCCCCCCACCCCAAGACGTTGACTATAAATATGTGATGATTCAAATTAACTTGTCAGTCGATTACTAATCGCTGAAACATGCGATTCTAAAAATGGATAAGTGGAAAAAAAGCTTCTCTTCGGGAAAAAATAGAGGAGAGGAACATCAATTTCTCGTAAAAATTGAATGAAAAAACTTCGGTTTCGTACCAAGAAACAGCGACAAATACTCAAAAAGATTCAAAAACACAAAACTCTGGTTTTCAAGATTCATTCTCAAGTTATAGAAGACGTCCGAGTAAAGACACTAACACTGATTTAATTAATTTCAAAGATGAGCGTTGACTTGTTTGGACGACATTTGAATACCTTAAAAGGACCTCCTGGCATTGGATATAAACTCACTTCTGATAGTCAGTATAGTTTAGAAGACAAGAGATTGTGCAATGTAGCAGATCCTAAAGAACAAAACGACGCTATAAATTTAAACACTCTGCACAGTGTTACTCAAACTATAAAATCTGATTTAAAAACTGAAATATCTAAATTAGATGAAATAGTTGAGTCACACAGAGACAAGATTGATGAAAAGCTAAGAACACTTACCATTAATATTGAGACAATAAACAAACTATTACTTGAACTAAATAAGCATGGATAAGTATTCTAGCAATACAAACTCTGTGCCCGAATAGCATGGTTATGATAATTTGGATAAATCTACTACCGATGAAAAAAATAAAGATTCTGTTTGGAAAAAGTGTACTACTATCTTCTCAACGAATAAACATTCTTGTCCCGGCCGAGAAGGCTATAAAAAATTGTAAAAGCTATGTTTGTAGTATAAAATAAATTGCAAATTTGTTTTTTAATAAAATAAATTGTTTGTTATTTACACCCAATTATCCTCCTTCCTCGATAGTCTGCTTGGGAATAAAAAACAGGTTATGGGGAAAAGTTTGCCGATAAAACAGGTCGATGGACTGATCGATCGCGCCTGGGGCGTGAACAATTTGGGGATAAAACAGATCGATGGGGCCTGGGCAGTTCGCTAGGGTTGGGTCTGCAATGGGGCCAGTGGGAGTGCCGATAAAACAGGGGATATTGCAGGAATCCTGTTTTACCAATTGGTTGGTAATGTAGGAATAATTTACCCGTGGTCGGTAAAAAGTGGGGCCGTACCCGCTTCGGGTCGTAGCTGCGCAGCCCCTACTACTGATAGGTTAGCGACGCGAGAGGTGTCGTAAGTCGTAGGAACGCGGACAGGCTCTCGGTCGAACGTAGTTTAGACGGGAGCGATCGTGCAAGGAGAGTACGATCGCGATTATTAGGTTAAGTTCGAATGTTCGGTCGCGGAGAGACCAAGTGTACATGCATGATTTTGTCTTCGGGCAAAGCGAGAGTTTAGCGTCGCGTGGACGAGTGTGAATGAGAGCCTTGAGACGCGCGAGAGTCCGTCAGTCTGACGAGGGCTACCTGTGCGACTTTGCGAAATAAGTGAATCGGATACCTTGGCGAAATAATTAGTAGTAATTTTAGCGTGCGGCAATCAATTAGTATAGAGTGCGTAAAGTCAATTGTATAACGTTACGCGAGAATGGATGCTAGAACGTGAATTTCTTTGTTAGGCTACCTGGAGGCTCCCTGACCATTGGCATCTATGCGTGTTGAATTTGTGAATAAAGAGAGCTCTTCGTTACGACTGACGTAGTTTTATAACCCTGAACCCCCTCTCTCAAACACCCACAATCGAAGACGAAAGCCCAAGGGACATCGATGGGAGCTCGATCACAACCGGCGACAGCGAAAATTCTACTTACGGTTCTATAAGCCCTCCGCTGAAACCAGCGTTACTAAGACAGCGCCTCCTTGAGTTACGAGATAATATGGCAGAAGACTAGGACGCCGGTATGGGAGAATCTCCCAGCTCCTCGATGACAGCAGCAAGTGAGGAGATAGCCACTACTTCCCTTATCTCTATCCATGACGAGGAAACGATATTGGTAGGCCATTCCGAGCAGGGACCAAGCCAACCGGCCGAACATCCCGGACATTGGCTGCCTGGAGACCCGTCATCGAGCTCGGAGTCAGATGACGAAGAAACGGCCCGAGCAAAACAAACACTCATCGAGCCGTGGTGCTATCCGCATTACCTGGAGGCTGAGGACCGACTGTACTGCAGGATGCTACACGAAGAGGTGAGAGATGATAGTAAGACGACTGGATTGACACAAGGAACACACCAAAATAAGAAAAAAGAAAACAACGCAAGAGGAATCGTGTATTATTCGATACTGAATAAAAGACAAATTTTACCATATAACTCCAGAAATCTTTTTCAAAATTTTTCTGAAACAATTCAAAAAGAAAACCTCATAATTCCGAACGATTTTTCAAATTAAATGCAAAACTTTTTCAGATTAACTCAAAATTTTTTTTCTTAACTTTAAAATTTTTTAGAAAAAGAGGGAAATCAAAAACTTCAACCGCAAACTCAAAGAGAATCAAAAATGATATATTACAGGAAATCCCAAATGCAACATTACATTTTTAAATATAAAGGGAAAGGGAAAAAGGAGAAGAACACAAAATAACACGAAGAAAGTATTTTTATTTTATTTATTGTCCTTCTTTACAGAATATTTATTACAAAAATTAAATAATAAACAAAAAAGGCAGAGGATTTCCGACCTTAGGAACTACACGCCAAGCCTAAAATACAAAAAAAGATTAGAAAAATTAATGACAATTAGGAGGATTAAAAGAAAGAAAATTTTTCTCCTACCTCCACATCTTCCCACCGCATGAGAGGAGCAGGTCGGTCCCCGGACAGGCCGCAAAAACCGCAAGCCTCCTCCGAGTCTCCGTGACAAAGAACATAGACATTCTCCTCGCCGAAGGGGGAATGCGACAAACGAGTAACATAAGAATATTGAGAGAAAAGAAAAGAACAAAAAAAAAACAAGTTAAAAAAATGTCCTAGGAACACCCAGTGAACAATAAAAAGAAAAGATTATTTTTACTTACATAAGGGCCCCCGGTCCTGCAAAAATCAAAGTAAATACGGGCATCCCTCCGAACCGGCCCACCACAGAATTCGCAAACCCTCCGCAGCGTGCTTGGAAAGTGGCACGGCTCCCATCGCGCAAAAACCCCGTGCAAACCCATGCGCCAAGGCGGGAGAAACTCCCGCACATGAACCATCTCTTATAAAAACGGAAAGAAAGAAAAAAAAACATTAGAGAAATAAAAGGAAACACACGCGAAATAAGAAACACTTACAAAAAAACAAACGAAACACCTACCGCATCCGGGTCAAAAATGCCAAGTAGAGCAGTAGCTATGACATGCAACATTTTTACGCGCCATACCGACTTACAACTGACTACGAACGAGACTGAACAAGATTTAAGAAAATGACACACTAGGGAAAAATGATATGATAAGATTAAAGGTACAGGTAGGGCAAGACGTCGGACGGTACCGACGAAATTTTCCGGCGGAGTTGGAAACCATCTATAGAGAGAAAGAGAGAGAAACATAGCGTATAGGTAAGCGCAGGGGGAAAAAGATCAAAAAAAGTAGCCCTGGTCGAGCAGCACAAACAGACAAGATAATACATTCTACGGAAAATAACATATATATTACTTACCTTCAACTTATCATATAAGAGATAATGTTTTTCAGCATCAGAAATACTTGTAGAGAAATTTTTACGTAACTTATGTACGAATGATTATATCTAATGTATGCATGTCTCAAACAAAGCGACATACTATTTAGAACAAACCTAGATTGTATTTAACTCTGCGAAACCATTAAAACAGATACGACTATAAGATGTAAGTATATAAATTCATATACACCCTAGCGGGAATACGCGCTACCAAAAGAACAGAAAATTGAAATACCATAATTAGCGCGAACGTTGAATACTATATGAATTATATACATTGTGCACTGTTAAAAAAAATAATAACCCATTTTCTCATTTTGTAGTTATGGCAGAATACGAGTCAAAATCTGAAAAAAATTGGAATTAAAAATTTTTTACAGATAGGAAAAAGAGCACCTCGTCAGAGATACAAATACGTATACTCAAATACATATATACTGCGGGGTTCGTTGTTTTAGTTTAAAGATGTAATAGTTAGATGATTTTCTTCTAAGAGTTGCTCTCTCATCGGAGTGTCAATAAGCAGTGTCTTAGTGATAGTTTTATTATTCTCGTCAGTTGCTCCGCTATAAAAACCCAAGGCTAGTGGAGCAATTATTGAGAGTTTCCCGGAGTATCGTCAGGTTTGGTGTCATCGGAGTCACTCTCCTCAGAGACCTTCTCAATCTTATTGATGCTGCGAAGATTTTTGTTTTTATCATTGGGGTTTCGCCGTGTATCTTCCGGCTTTGGGTGATCACGAGAAGAACCTGATTTATTACCATTGGTAGAGTCATGACGTTTTGGCGTCAGAAAATCAATTTCACGGTTATGTCTTGGACGATAATTACAATTCATGTACCCTACTTGATTTAGACCATCAAGAAGAGTGATCAAGGCGGCTATGATATTGATACCTCTACCTACAACAGCCAGCTGTATCTGTACGTCAAAGTGACGAGCGAAGCATTCTACTGCACTTGCTTCCGAAGGAGGGTCAGAGAGACGCGAGATATTATTGAATAATTGAAGGACATATTCACTTCTAGTAAGACTGCAATTACTCTCATAATATCCATGTTCTAACGCTCTTTTTACCTTGACTTGAGCATCAGGTCCCCAAAAACGGGACAAGAATCTACGTCTAAAATCTGTAACAGAAGTTACTTGATCGTGAAGGAATTCCCACCAATCGGATGCAGGACCCTTAAGTGCCTGATCTACCAAAAATTTGAAGGTATAGTGCGAAGCTCCTGTTACTTCAGTATAGTTTATGAATTTATCAATAAATTTGATAGGGTGTTCCCAGCGAGCAGCTGAGAAGGAAGGAAGGTCGATTCGACAATTTGAGTTAAACGATCTGCTTTCTGCGACGGAGAATCCGTCGTTGAAAAGCTGAGTGACTCTCCTGCAGGCACCCGAAACCGAGCAGAAGAATATACTCTAATGGCAACGGGTGCTTACAGGAGAAAACAGCTGAGCCGTAGCCAGGCGCCGGCACTGAGCCGCGCCGTAGGAGAGAGAGAGAGAGGGAGAGCGCACGAGAGTAGCAGCCAGCCGAGTCGCCGCCGTGACGTCACGGCCGTCGAGCAGCGAGAGAGCGCGCGAGGAGTGGGAGCGCCGCTGACTACTACACGCGGCCGCGCGCGGCGCGCAGAGCCAGCAGGCGCACCGCTGGGCCGCAGCCGCCGCCATGACACCGCCGAGGAGCACGAGGCGACGGCGAACATAGCCAGCGCATGGCGCTACAGCGAGCGGCGCGACGAGCGGCTGAAACGCGTATATTGTAGCGAGCGCTTGCGTATGTGTGTGTGTGAGCGCGCGCAGCACGACGCGTGCCGAAGAGTATGTGAGTGCGAGAGAGACGGCACGATGCCGCCGCGGAACTCGAAAGAGTGGAGGCTACTGAGCCTCGTATGTAACGCGAAATGTTATTGGCGGTCGGAGTGGAGGCGCCAGGGCTCTCCACAACGGCAGTAAGCGAGCGAGTGTGCCGAAGCCAGAGCGTGAGTGAGGAGAAAATAAAGACGAGAAATTTGTAAATTGCCGCGGCCGATCACGTGACGATTGTACACTGATGCGAGTGTGTATGTGTGAGATCGCGAGATAGAGCGCCGAGACGAGTGAGCGAGCGGGCAGTACTGAGCCAGCCTCCTAGTGAGCAGCACAGAGTTTTCCCGAGCAATCCACAGAGTTTTACAGAGTTTCATCCAGCAGCATCTATTCACCCGCGCACAACCGCGTCTCACCCGTATTCGCGTCGTCGATCCACAGAGTACGAGACAACGGCCGTACGCGAGGAAGTCTGCTGTCAGTGTAGTGAAAGTAATAAAGAAAATTCATTTACAATTTTAAGTGTTCAAATTTATATACCAAAAATTACCGGCTCAAGCGACCCGTGAGATAAGGAGTCTCAGCCGAGGCCCGAGCTTGTGAGTGAGCCACCAGTGTCGCGTCAAGGCGCCCGCACACCCCGGAAAAATAACAGACGCGACCTGTAGCTCGACTCAGGACCGCGGAGGGGAAGGCCCAAGCGCGAGCGCGAAATACTCCCCGGGAGACGCACCGACGTGCCTCTCTCCCCTTATCGCCCGCCGCAGCCACCAGCCCCGCCGTGTCACACTGGCGCCCAACGTGGGGCAGCGTTAAACGATCTGCTTTCTGATCAATAAGACGTATTAAATCGTCTTGGTTTTGTGTAAGGTGCGAAGTTATTTCCTGCTGTCGATTGGACAGGTCAGTAATTTTCCTCTGCTGTTCGGTGACGCGCTCTGTCAACTGAAGCCTATCTTGCCATCCGATGCGTTGGGCTGATTCTAAATCGCTAATAGCTTTACTAACATATTCAATGTCTTTATTATGTTGTTGTACAACACGTTCATGGTTTGCAATTTCATTACTCAACTGCGTTTCCCACGCAACAAGCTGTTGATATTTAGGGTTTAAACTAGAAATTGTCGCACCTAAAACGTCAGTACGTCTTCTCAATGCATCCTGAGGGTCTCGAGGTTCAGTGTCACAAGACGCAGGATTACCCTGAGGAACTGGGTTAGCGTCAGGTGAGACATCACGAACATCTTTTGAAGCATCATCCCTAGGATCGTTTTGTGAAGTTGAAGGTAAACTTTCAAAAGTATCAGTAGGATTGTTCGAAGCTTGAGAGGTTGACGGAAGGTGTACGCGAATCGGAAAATTACCTATTGGTTCATTTTGATTATTCGTGGGGTTGGGCGCGTCTACGAGTGGCGCCGCACCACGTGATGAATCTTTGTCGGTATCACCGACTATGGTTCTCCTAACTGTGTTAGGTGAAGGAGGAACAAAAGATCCTTCCGGCCATAAATTCGTAGCTCCTGTTAAAGTATATGGCGAAGGAGTATTGAACAAATGCGCATCGTTAAAACTAGTATTTTCAACTGAATGACGCGGATCTAACTATCTATCGCGGATCTGACTATCACTACTTCGCGACATATTCGAAAGATTTAATCCGCCACGGCTGGCGTTATTACTTGAAATACTACCTCGATTGTCTCGATTGTTACGTTGATTGGTGCGACTCTTCATGTTACTATCTGAACAATACAGGATTACCAAGAGTTCGCGAACAAATAACCGAGAACAAATACAAGTTAATAAAAGAAAGTAGTATTGCACACTGACTTTAGGTTAATGGTATACACATCAATAAAATGTGCAATAAAACGATTGAACAGTTCCGTACCTTCGAGAATATACGATGATATCAATTTGGTCTCTGTCTGGTCGAGATCTCAACTTAAATGAAAAATATAAGCGGGTCTCCCTTTGTGTAGCCTCATTCAGACGAGACAACTTGCCATCAACCTTAATCCTGCGTATGTACGCGTCCCTTACACTTTTAGACACGCGTTGATTGGCGATACCTGCCGACTCGTGTGCCTTCTCGGCAAGTTTCTTCAACTCCCTATTCTGCTTAATCAGACTCCTACACGTTTTCTCTAACCTACTCAGTTGCTGTTCAACCTTGTTTAACTGCACCTTTAACTGCGTGTGCGGACGGCGTCGGCGTCTCACCCTAGTAGTGTCGTGAGCTGGAGCAGTAGCACTATCAGAGGGTGGTGCCATTGATCCTTTCCGAATTCATTTTAATTAATATAATAGATATTGAAAAGAAAGTATAGTTTGCATTCACTCTCGCACATAAAGGGGGGGGGGAAGAAGACGCGGTTGTTGAATTAATGTTTATGTGAGTCAGCCTTTAGACCTTGGTCTCACCAGGGGTACCATGCGGGGTTCGTTGTTTTAGTTTAAAGATATAATAGTTGTTTGGCTGCTGCGCTGCTCCTGAAAAGGTGTTGTCGAAAAAGCACTGAGATAGAAACCCGCAAAAATAACAAATAGTGCAAAAAAAAAGAACAAGTAAAATAATAATGATTGAAATTTTCTTTAAGTTAAATGATATAAATTATTTGAATATTTAATAGCTATGCACATTATAAATTAGAGATACGCGGCAGACAAAACAGGACCAAGGGGCAACACATAATCAATAATTCAACACTGTATGTAATTAATAGGATATCATTTGAAAAGTATATTTGTGCTCGATGTTACAAAAATAAAATTACAAATGTTCAAAATACTCGGCTGATCTTGAAAAGTTATTCGAGCTAAACTGTGGAAAAGAAATAAGAAAATAAACTAAACACTGGGGCTACAACTTTTCAAACACACAAAGTCAGTTTCGCGCCAATGTCACGGTCATTCGTTATACTAAATAAATTCAATACGTGGTTGAAGTAAATACACGAAAACTCGTTGTAAAGAAAGATAATTCAGAAATAATTACACACGCGATGCATTCATTCACTGTTAGTTAATAGGAATGGAAAAGAATTCGCGTATGTTCCTAGCAGAAGTGGCCGCGTACGTAGCACGACGTACCCCTTCATTCGGTGCTAATGTGCACACGAATTGCGTCCTCAGAACAGTTGGTTAAGTGAATACTATCCCACTCGATGGGCCTAGTATTCAAAAATAGTATAGCATATCTTAGAATAGTAAAAAGGGGCCTATAATCGGTGAGCGCACACTATGGATACGTTTCGGGATCGCAGCTTCAGAGTAGCAGATAGCGGACTTCCAGGCTCGGCTTCAAGGCTGCTGGGGAACCGTCTCTCCTCAGTTATGCGGGCGACCACCTGGCTTCTATGGAGTACTAGGCGAGCGATGACTGGATCAGCTTGTGGCGGCTGTAGTACTGCTCTACAGTTTGAGAGCAAGTGCGCTCCGCGGCTCGTTTTTCGGGGGCACGAACTCGGGGGCTCGATGCGTAGACGACGCAATTACATGTTAAGAATACTAACTCGCGTCGTGTGCCGAGTCGCGTGACTTATTTACGCTCGTACCTTGCGTATCTAAGTCGTACGTAGCGTACCTAAGTCGTACCTTGCAATACATATATGCAAATACGCACACACAATACATACACACACCTACACATGGGCATCAATCCATCTACAAATCTCGACGTCCCTCGGAAATACACATGAGCACACTTCGTGTAGTCGACTCGAGTAGTTTTCTCGTCTTTTTATGGGGGTGAAAGTGTAATGAAACTCACAAGTTTCATTAATAAATTCCTATAAACAAAACACTTCAAAGCTACGACCAGCTCAAGGCGAAAGAGCACGCGAAACGATTCACTGATAAGAGGTTCACGCGTCAATATGAGAGCCATGAATGAAATTATCAGCTAGAATCATAGAAAAATAGCCCAAAGGCCTAAAACAATGCACGAACTAACACCATGATCAATGACGCATTTTCTGCGAAATCGAAAGATCTCTCACGCGCGCCGCATGATCCCGACGAGAAAAACATCACCTCATGGCTTATACTTGAGGATATAAAAACGAGCTCCGGTGCTCGAGGGGACAGTCTACATTCGCCAACAGAATAAGCCCGACAAGTGTCACTACGTCTGAAGCCTCCACCTTTCGCAAACGGTCAGTCCATCGCCTGAGCACCTGAACCACCTACGAGCATTATCAACCAGTGAAGCGGGCAACGAGACAGCGCGACGCCAGCAGTCGAGTCCAGTAGCGATAAGCTGATCTCATCGTCCCCAACTCGGACCAATAGCAGCTTCCAGAGAAGAATATCAGAAGACGGAGCCGAGAAGCCGACCACCGCAACTCACAACGACACATTGTCACTTAAACGCAAGGTGTCCTTTTATCTTTTTTATTCGCTGTATGAATCCTCGCGCTGCAGTATAAGTAATCTCGTATTCTGACCCCCTTACCCGGAAGGCAGTGACCGTGCAAACGGTAGCCAAAAGGTGATTTATATGTCTTGAACAAATATATTAATTAACCGTACAACACCCTTGCATACATTTACTTCGTAACCATCGCTCCTTTTAGATTATAAGTATTTGGTCTATTTGGACATAACAGAAATGACCTTCTACTTGCCAGCCTTTTACCTTGAAAAGGTTTTTTTTGGGGGGTGGGGGAAGATTTCACTACTTTTAAAAGGTATATAATACCTAAATTATAAAGAATAGTTAAAATCAATTAAATATTTTATAAATTAAAAAATTAATGTACATAATCTCATGTATTATTGAAATAATAATTATTTTTTCGACACCTTCTGTAGAGCAAATAGATATTTTTTGAATTATTATTATTCAAAAGGAAATATCTATCATTTCCACACAACCCCAGAGGTAAATAGAATAGCGCGTTTTTTTTCTTTTATTGGCACTAAATTTTATGGCAAGTTTCATAATTAATTTTATCACAAATATACAATAAAAGAAGTCGGTACATACATAAAATTATTGCTAATTAAATTGATAACTGCTTTCTTGAAAGTATTTAAACGTTATGTATACTATTGATACATAACATGTGTGATGTAGCATTTTAGTATTTATTAAGGAGCGCGGTAGAGCCATGATACAAGTTTACATCATATCCTTCACAAATTTTTAATCCATATTATATTTTGAATACTATTTATAAAAAAAAGAAGTATATGTAAAAAAATAAAATCTAAAAATTTGTGTTTATTATTTACTTATAAGAGATTCAAAATAATACATACACTTAACTTTTTATAAGAACATATAATTTTGACTTTTTCATAAATACTTACACTGTTGACTTTACGCCTTTAGTGTTTAAATTTTCAGTTAGGTAACGACATGAAAATCAAAACTATAAGTTTTTAGATAAACTTAATTACAGGTATTGTTTTAATATGTTAAAACAAACTTATGTAAACAATTTCAACCCTCTAGCTATGCTAGATATTAAATGAGTGTAAAGAATATAATTGAAATAAGTAATCATCCACAAGTTACGAAAGCTGCATTTTGCATATTTCGGTCTTCACCTCATTTAAAATCTATTATAGCTAGAAGGCTGAAATTCAGTATCCAAATTTATTTTAACATGTTAAAACAATGCATATAATTCACTCTATCCAAGAACTTATATTTTTGATTTTCATGTAGATATACTTACACCATTGAATTCATGGCTTTAGAGTCTAAATTGTCAGGTATGTAAGTATTTTGCTAAGCCGTTTCGACTTGAAAATTCTCATACTATCGCTATGAGTGACACACTTGACAACTCATAAATTTTCGTTACTTTTTAAAAAGCAAAACATGCATTTTCCTTAGGAAAATACTCGTTACATCCAAGATTTGGAGACTGACTGTACAGGTTGCTCTCTCAAAATTGAGAATAACTAATTTTTCATTAACCAAATCAATCAGAGGAATAGCATAAGAAATTTCAAGTTAATCGTCTAGTCTAATTTTGAGCTGTTCAATTTTGAATGCCTTATATGATAATTATATCGAAATTGGTCGATACGATAAACTTGAAATTTCTCATGATATCCCTTTGATTGGTATGTTTAATGAAAAACTTAGTTATTTTCAATTCTCAGAGTGCCCACGGTAGAGGCTGTTTCCAGAATTAGGGTTGAGCGTCTATTTTCTCAATGGAAATACATGTTCTGCTTTATAAAAAGCAAATAGACCATACAAGTAGTTGTTAAGCCCACAGCTTAGAGGGATAGTATAAGAACTTTTAAGATGGTACAGTTGAGTACTATTGAGATAATCATAGATTAGAAATTTCAAAATTAAAAAATTCAATTTTTACTTGGCCCTATCAACTTGAAAATTCTTACCCTATCCCTCTGAGTGACTGGCTTGACAACTCATAAGTTCTCGTTACCGTATATAAAACAAAACATGCTTTTCCCTTGGGAAAAGTCTCGCTACGTCAAAAAACTGAGTGTACTTGCTCTCTCAAAATTGGGAAATACTTCTAAACTACTTGTCTTCTGAACTTATAATTCTGAACTTAATAATTATGAATCTTGAAAAAACATTTTTCACATCACTAGCTTGTCACAGGAATTCCTTCCCTTTATAACGTGACAGTTGCGTAACCTGCTAATAGAAATTCTGTAAAAACTTTCTTCGATACTTAAACGATGAAAATGCAATACTTTCAATGACTTGTCATATTACAAGAAAATTTGTTGAATATTGTATAAATATTATACTCTTTGCTTGTTGTTCTATGAATTAATACTGGTCGCGCCATCTCTTGTATATATATGATTTTGTACATCGAGACAAGCGCGACTCCGAAAACGCGAATACGCGAGTATGTAAACACACATATGTAGATACACACTATAGAGAAGAGCGCTCGCATATACTGTACTCGCGCTCATTCTCTCTCTCGCTTGTAAGTCTCGGAAGGAGACAGTCGTGTCCGACAACACATCACACATTGTAATAAAGTTACTTATTATTAAAAACAACCTCACTAATTTTCCACCACTCCAACATGGTAGCAGAGCGTGGTTGGAAATTTTTTATGCCGTACTGTGACTTTTTTTTAAAAAAAGTGCAGTAAGACATATTAAAATGTGCTAGTGAGGTGTGAGAGCCACGTGGAAAATACAAAAGTGTTCCAGTGAAAAATAATTGAACTAAGAAGAGTTCAAAAAGAAATATAAGTGAAAATAACAAATAAAAGTAGTCTAGAAGAGACTGATAAAAACATTTTTGTGAAAAATTGAAGAAAAAAGTGTGATGCGAAGAGATTACGGTCGGCACACATAAAACCTGTTTAAGTGACGTGATAGAGCACATGGAAAATTTTATGAATTTGCACAAATAATTAATGATCGAAGAAAATAAGGAAACACTAAGTGAAAAAATTAGAAAAACAATTTTGAGAAAAGTTATAAAAATAACCAAAGAAGCTTGTGTTTTGAGAAACGAAATTTACACAAAAATAAGTGAATACGAAATGGCTCAAGCAAAAGTTGAAGATATAATTATACCAATTTTTGACGGTATAAATCATACCAGTTGGAAAACAAGATTAATGATCTTGCTTGAATATAAAGAATGTCAAGAGCAAATAATAAGAGAAAGAATTGCCTCAGACACAGAAGCTGATTGGAAGAAAAAAGATCTCAAAGCCCGTGCAATTATAGCAAGTGCTATCTCAGATAAGCAGCTTCAATATGTAAGTGAATGCATAACAGCGTGTGAGATGATAAAAAGGTTTGACAAAATGTATATAACACAGTCAACAGCCTTACAAATGTTGCGAAGAAATAAAATAGAAGAAATTAAACTTAAAAGTTATAGAGAAATCGAAGAATTTTTCGTAGACTTCGAAAAAGCCGTAAATGATTTTAAAAGTGCTGGCGGTAAGATAACAGAAGCAGAAAAGATAAACTATTTACTTCGAGCACTACCATCAACTTACAGTTATATTGGTGATTTTCTTGATGTGATACCCAAAGAACAACATACGGTCGATTATGTTAAATCGAAAATAAAAGAAAAAAATTTACATAACATAGACAATAACAAAAGTGATAGCAAAAGCAATGTAAGCACTTTCAACACGAAAATAAAGGGAAATTGCTATAATTGCGGAAAATATGGCCACGCGCAAAAAGACTGTTGGACAGGACAACAGCAAGGTCAAAGCAGCAGCACTCAACCAAGTCGAAATCAGCGAGGAAGAGGTAGTCACAGAGGCAGCAACAGAGGCTTCAGAGGCAGAGGTCGAGGCAGAGGACAACATTCATCGCACAGCACGAAAGAGCAACACGAAGATTACGCGAGCGAGTCATGGTCAACGCAAGTATATACACCAGAGACAAATAAGGTAAATTTAGAAAGTGATTGTAACGGTAGCGAAAATCGAAAGAAAATCTTTTGGTTATTAGACAGCGGTTGTACCGATCACATTGTACGCGATGATAATTATTTTGAAAATTCTGTTATTTTGAAAAAACCGATAGATGTCAAATTACCTAACGGTAAAACGCTCAAAGCTACAAAAGTAGGAAATATACAAATTTATTTTGAAAATTATTATAGTAAAAAATATGTAAATCTAAACAATGTTTATTTTGCAAAAGACATAAAGCAGAACATATTAAGTTTTTCAAAAATAACTGCAAGTAATACGATAGTAGCTAGAAATGATAGCGCGAAAATTTATAACAATAATAGAGAATTAATTGTAGTTGCAAATAAAGTAAATAATTTATATTATATAAAAGGTTTTCTAGTGAATGAACAGAAAGAAAAATGTATAAATGCAGTAAAAATAACCGCGAAAGAAAAATGGCACAGAGTATTAGGTCATGTTAATTTTCAATACTTAAATAAATTAGTTAAAGAAAAATTAGTTGAGGGATTGCCAGATAAAATTGAAAACACTGATATGAAATGTGCATATTGCATTCAAAGTAAAATGGCAAATGTACCATTTCAAAATAATCGAACAAAAACTTCTGAAATTTTAGAATTAATTCATACTGATTTAAATGGACCGCATCAAACGACTGGTTATGGTGGAGAAAAATATTTCTTTACTTTTGTCGATGATTACAGTAAATGCACGCGAATATTTTGTATTAAACATAAGTCTGAAACTGCAAGTTGTTGTATAGAATTTGTAAATTTAGTTGAAAATAAGTTTAACAAAAGGGTTAAGAAAATACAGTGCGATAATGGCAAAGAATATTTGAATAAGGAGATTTACAATTTTATTAAGTATAAGGGAATAGAATTATTACCATGTCCACCGTACACGCATGAATTGAATGGTGTAGCGGAAAGACACAATAGATCAGCAATGGACATAGGCAGATGCTTACAAAGAGAAGCAAATATAAATAGGCGATATTGGCCTGAAATTATTAAAACGGTAGCTTACTTGAAAAGCCGCACTATAGCAAATACTGTAGAAAATAAAACTCCTTACGAAATATTCTTTGGCACAAAGCCAAACGTTAATCATTTGAAAATTTATGGTAGTAAAGTTTTTGTCCGAATCCCAGAGGTCAAAAGACAAAGTAAATGGGATGACAAGGCAACAGTAGGAATATTAGTAGGTTATACAGAAAACGCGGTGTTTTAGTAAATAACAAAGTTATTAACACGAGACATGTACAGGTTGTCGAAGAAGACACAAAAATAATTTGTCTTAACGAATCAGATGAAAAGCATGAAAGTTGTGAATCGGAAAATTCTGAAAGCGATTCAGAAGCGAATGATAGTGTTGTCTGCAACACAAACAAAAATTTATTTATCCCTACTTCTTCTCTCGAGAAAAGTAGAGATAATTTAATTACAGAAATCAATGAAAATGATATAAATAGTGAAAATGAAAACGAAATTAATTTGAAAGAACCGAGAAGGTCAAAAAGAAAGAAAAGTCCTGTAAATAGATACGGTGATCCTATAGCGCATTTTATTTATATTAATAACATCGATGCAAATGTACCTCATAAATTCGAGGAGGCGATAAATTCGAGCGAATCAAAACAGTGGAAAATTGCAATGAATTCAGAAATCGAAAGTTTAAAGAAAAATAAAACTTGGAAATTAGTAGAGAAGCCATTAAACAAAAAAATCATTGATGTCAAATGGGTATTTAGACGAAAAAACGATAATACCTATAAAGCCAGATTGGTAGTTCGCGGCTTTCAACAACGAGAACATATAGAAAACGTTTACTCACCCGTAGGAAAAATGCAAACACTTAAAATATTATTATCATATTCTTGTAAAAATGATTTGTTTATTGATCAAATGGATGTAGAAACAGTTTTTCTGAACGGTGAAGTAATATCAGAGGTTTATGTAAATCAACCAGAAGGCTATGAAGTAGGAAATAACAAAGTCTGTAAATTGCAAAAAGCATTATATGGTTTACGAGAAAGCCCAAGATCTTGGTATAATTGTTTTCATAAGTACATGGAAAAATTAAATTTCGTGAGAAGCAAACATGATTATTGTTTATATGTAAATAATGCAAGCAAAGATTCAATATACAGGGTGTCCAAAAAGTATCGAAACACGCCTATAAAGTTTTCAGAGAACATATTTTTGACCTGGGTCAAGGTCATTTCCGTAGTAACTTTTGACGCTCGATCTAATGGTGACCTTGGATTTGACCGTGGACCTTGCCATCAATGTCATTTCAAGGTCACTATGATTTTTTTAAATGGGAACACCCTATTTTGACATCGGCAATCGAAAGAGCGGAAAATTTTACGTTCAGATATGTATTAAGGTCCAAGGTCAAGGTCACCTGTGAAGGTCGTAGCAAGGTCAAAGGCCCTAAAAACTCACTTTATGAACTAAAACTTTTTTTTGTTACATTTAAATGAATTGTGTATTTTGACCTTAACCGGGCTTTATTAAGTCCTTCATTGTGCCAAACTGAAATTCGATCCAAAACTCCTACTCCGCGACCCCGAAAACCCCCCTAAATAAATTAAAACTTATTTTTTTGATGCATTGAAAAAAATTATTTATTTGAGCCTTAACCGGGCCTCATGAAGTCCTTTATAGTGCTAAACTAAAAACCAACTCAAAATCCGTACTTAGCGACCCTGAAAAGCCCTTGAACAAATTAAGACTCATTTTTTGTTACATTTAAATAAATTGTTTATTTGGGCGTTAACCAGTCTTCATTAAGTTTTTAATAATACCCAATCTAAATGTGAACTCTTAATTAGTTCTCAGCGACCCCATAATCGTTTGAATAAACAGAAACATACATATTTTATGGTAATGTTCAAAAAGTTTTAAAACTTAACGCCAACGTTGCAGTACTGAACCAGACCTCTAGATGGCTACATTCGGTAAATCGCGATCTCACACTAAAAAAAGCACCTTAAAAACATAAGTTACCAAGCAAATTATATTGCCCACTTATTTTAAAACTACAAATGTTTACCTCGAAATCTTAAATAAGTATAGTGGTTGTAAAATCTATTTCTTTAAATTGATATTTAAGTATTCATAGTTTGATCAACAATAAAATCTGTTCATACCTAATTGAAAATGCAACATCTTACGAAAAGAGAAAGGATTACACTTCTCATGATGAGAGGCTGGGGTGCCGCAGTGCAACCTTACCGCACAGTGATTAATCTTTTTAATGAGACTTTTAGAGCTGATAGAACTGGGATTGTCATTTCAACTGCAAGGAACCTTGTTACAAAGTTTGAACAAACCGGCACAATCGACGATAGGCCAAAATCAGGAAAAACAAAGTCAGCAACAAACGATGATACTTCCCTGGATGTTTTGTTATCATTCATTGAGGATCCACATAGTTCCACCCGTAGAATTTCACAACAGCACAATATAAGTAAGTCATCTGTTCATAACATACTAAAATATGCTAACTTTCATCCATTCAAAGTCACACTGATTCACAAACTTAATGAAGATGACTTTGATCGTCGCGTTGAATTTTGTGATGACATGATGACACGTATAGTGCAAAATCCTAACTTCCCATCAAATATTGTTTTTTCAGATGAGGCGACATTTCAACTTGACGGAACCTGCAATAGACACAATTGTAGATATTGGGCAGAAACAAACCCACATTGGACACGAGAAGATAAATCACAATACCCAGAAAAATTAAACGTATGGGCAGGCATATTCAATAACAGAATCGTAGGTCCGTTTTTTATTGATGGCAACTTAAATGCTGAAAACTATGAAGAAATGCTACGCAATCAAATCGTGCCTGCGATAAGAAGAATAGCAGGAGACAACTTTATGAACACATGGTTCCAACAAGACGGCGCACCAGCTCATTATGCACGTGATGTTCGCAATCTTTTAGATACAGTGTTTGTTAATCGGTGGATAGGACGAAGGGGTACAATTGAATGGCCAGCCAGATCACCTGATTTGACACCTCTTGATTATTTTTACTGGGGCTATTTAAAAGATCGAGTATACAAAACAAAGCCCACAAATTTAGTCGAGCTACGAGAGAGGATTGAATTAGAATCAGCAAATATTAGTCCTGAAGCGATAGAAAATGTTGTTAATGCTTTTTACCATCGATTAGCTTACTGTCAAGAAGTGAATGGTGAACAATTCGAGCATTTACGCTAAATATTTAAAGTGAGAGGCAAGGGGACTCACGTAAAACAAGCACCCCATCGTGAGAGGCAAGGGGACTTACGTAAAACAAGCACCCCATCGTGAGAGGCAAGGGGACTCACGTTAATCAAGCACCCCAAAGGGAACATTATCCTATTACGTCCACGTCGTTGTTCCTGGGTAACGCTAAACATAGGTCATCTACCTTTCTTCTGACTGCTAATTCTGCAAGAATTCCCTGCAAATACAATTTGACCTTGCTACGACCTTCACAGGTGACCTTGACCTTGGACCTTAATACATATCTGAACGTAAAATTTTCCGCTCTTTCGTTTGCCGATGTCAAAATAGGGTGTTCCCATTTAAACAAATCATAGTGACTTTGAAATGACCTTGATGGCAAGGTCCAAGGTCAAATCCAAGGTCACCATTAGATCGACCGTCAAAAGTTACTACGGAAATGACCTTGACCCAGGTCAAAAATATGTTCTCTGAAAACTTTTTAGGCGTGTTTCGATACTTTTTGGACACCCTGTATATTTTAAAACAGTGTTAAATTCTTTTGTACACAATCGAAAAGCAATCATAAACTAATAGTTCATAATTAGATAAGTATTTAGTTTTATGTTGATTTATATAAATATACAATACAAATAAAGGATTTGTGAACTGATTCTTTGTTAAAATGTTCTCTTTTATTTTTCAGGTTTTATTAGATTGGAAGGCATACAACTATCAGGATACAAGGAAAAAATTTTCTCGTAATGTGACAAGCTAGTGAAGTGTAAAGTATTTAATGATTTTTCATGCAAGAAAGTTTCTATTTTTCCATGTGACAAACTAGTGAAAGTGCTGTATTTTCATTGTTTAAGTATCGAAGAAAGTTTTTACAGAATTTACAGTCAATGTTTTCCTATTTCTATTGGGAGGTTACGCAACTGTAGGGTTATATACTAAAGGAATTCCTGTGACAAGATGGTGAAGTGAAAAGTATTTTATTAAAGGATAATTCATTATTAATTTTTTTGGACGTATTATTGATTAATGAAACACATAAAATAAAAACTGATTGGTACACGAAACCAACATTCTCTGGCAGATTTTTGCACTTTAATTCGCAACACCCGATAAGTAAAAAAATTGCCATGGTGTATAATCTAGTTGACAGGGCGGTGAAGTTATCGGATAAATGTTTTCATCAGAAAAACATTGATATTATAAAATGTCTATTATTCGATAATGATTACCCCTCTGTTTTCGTTGAAAAATACGTCAAAAAACGACTATCTGCAATCAGAACGATTAAAAAACCAGAGCAATGTGCAAAAAATAATACATATAACAATCACATTAGCATACCATACATCGATGGTTTCTATGAGCGGGTGCGACATTCATTTAAGAAAAACAACATCACGACCATTCCAAAAATACATAGTAATATGTGCAATATTATTGTGAAAGGAAAGGATAAAAAAGAGAAACACCTAGAGAAAAATGTTGTTTATAAACTTGGATGTAACGATTGCACGGCTACATATGTGGGCCAAACAAAAAGAAATGTGTGTACACGTATTGAAGAACATAGTAAGTCTAAGGACAGTGTCATTTCCGAGCATAGTAAAAAGTACAATCATACTTTTAATTTTGAAGGATTTAAAATAAAAGACAAAGAAAACAATTTAAATAAAAGATTGATCTCGGAAATGATGCATATACATTTGCAAGATAACAGTATTAATAAGAAAGAGGATACCCAAAAACTCAATAACGTGTACACACATTTAATATACCAGCTTAAGATTTAAAATCAAAATTTGTATACATCGAAAGGATGAGGTGATGCGTGACGTCATATGTAAACAAACCGCGCGAAAGACTTTTCGCACTATATAAGCGACGATTGCCGGCTACTTCCTCACTTCCGAGACAGTAGCTGACAAAGTGTATAAATAATAGCTGTGTCACTCGGTCTCTCTCTTCCCCCGCTGTTAACTAGCCGGGGGAAAGGATTATCGAGATGTACACAAATCAAATGTGCTCCAATATGTAAGTTTCAAAAATATCGCTTTTTCTATGTAATATTCTGTTCATTTTAAAGTCTGTATGTTTATTGTAATAAAAAATTTTTGACAGTTTCCTGATGAGGGCGACAATGATCGCCGAAACGTCGTTTCTTAAAAGAAAGGAGTTTTAATTTTTTTAAAACCCTTTCAAAACCATTGCCTCGGAGGGATCGATAATAACAACAAAAGAATTATAACAAACTACCGAGGGATAAAATCATATTAGATAGTGTATAAACACTCATCTAAATACATTAATTCATTATTAAGTTTAGAATAATAACTGGTACAGAGTAAGCGTGTTCTTATTTTGATTCAAAGATTATGCTACCTACGCCACAAGATTTGATCATTATTAATAGGAAATACATAAGAGATTATAGAAAAGAATTTTCTTGTGATGTGACAAGTTAGCGTAGTGTTAAGAATGTGTCTACGAAAGTTTCTACGGTTGTTGACATAGCTATTCAATATTATTAAATTTTTTCTGTTGTTTCGTGCGAGGTTACAACTCTCAGGCTGTATACGTATATTGAAAGGAATCCGTGTGACAAGCTAGTGAAAGTGTTGTATTTTCATCGCTGAAGTATCGGAGAAAGTTTCTACAAAATTTGCAGTCCATCTGGTCATTACAAATTATCAAGTTCTTTGGACTTCTAGAAGAATAGCTGTCATAAGCGCAAGTATCTTGTAAGTATAAATAATATACACAAGTTTTTAGATTTTATACTGTATATTTTTTAAAAATTATACATTAATTGTGTGGATTCACTCCTTGTGGAGGATCCTCTCCTTCTGGAGCATCTTCTCCGTGAAACACTTCTTGTGTTCTTTGCTTGGCCAGGTCCGAGCGTGTCTCTTCTACATTGGACCTGGCCATAAAATTTATGAACTCAGCTAAATTCTTCAGCCTCCTTCAATTGTATGTTGCAAAAGTTGCAAAACTGTTTAGCAAAGTCGATTTTCTATGCAATCAGAAGCAATCATCAACTAATAGTTTATATAATTAGATAAGTATTTAGTTTTATTTTTTATAGATATTCAATATAAATAAAGAATTTGTGAACTGATTCATTGTTTAAATATTCTCTGTTATTTTTCAGATTATGAGGTTATGAAGCTGTCAATTTATATATAGAAGAAGTAATTGTGACAAGAGAATTTTTATTGAAGAAGGTCTGATATTGAGATCTGCAGCATTGTGAAAAAATTATGTTTTCTTCAGTTTATACCTGTCTAGCAGAAGTGTAAGTTTTTTATTATTAGATTTAATCTTCCACGCAAGAATGTTTCTACAATTGTGGAAGTGCTTATGAACAATTATTAAATTTTCCTATCGTCTCCTGGGAGATAGACTCTTAGGCTATACGTCGAAAGGGATCCTTACAAATAGCTAGTGTGTTTTATTTTATTGGTTCAAGAATCGAAGAAAGTTTCAACATAGAGAATATTCAGTATAAGGAAAAAATTGTCTTGTATTGTGAGAAGCTAGTGAAGTGTCAAGAATATGCATCGCTCATGCATGAAAGTTTCTAAGTTGTTTAAGTGTATATGAATAATTCATAACTTTTCCTATCGTCTCCTGGAAGGTAGACTCTCAGGCTGTATGTCGAAAGGGATCCTGATGAGAAGCTAGTAAAAGTGTTGTATTTTCATCGTTCAAGAATCAAAGAAAATTTATACAGAATTTCCTGTTTATATAATTTTCTTGTGATGTGACAAGTTGGTTGAGTGTTACGATTATATTCAATCTTCCACGCAAGAAAGTTTCTACAATTGTGGAAGTGCTTATGTTAACTTTTCCTATAGTCTCCTGGGAGATAGACTCTGAGGCTGTACGTCGAAAAGAATTCTTATGAATAGATAGTAAAAGTGTTTTATTTTCTTAGTTCAGAGAATATTCAGTTTATATAAGGAAAAAATTATTTTCTGTTGTGAGAAGCTAGTGAAGTGTCAAGAATATGCATCGCTCATGCATGACAGTTTCTAAGTTGTTTAAGTGTATATGAATAGTTCATAACTTTTCCTATCGTCTCCTGGGAGGAAGACTCTCAGGCTGTTCGCCGAAAGGGATTCTTATGAATAGCTAGTGAAAGTATTTTATTTTGTTGGATTTTAGAGATTATTCAGTTTATATAATAGAGAATATTCTTGCTTGATGCAACAGTAATGTTTTATACAATAATCAGCATGTGTATATTATATACTTACTCCATCAATTTCATGGCTTTATGGTCTAAATTGTCAGGTGCATAACTATAAAAATCAAAACTATAAGTTCTTAGATAAACTCAATTGTATTGTTTTAGCATGTTAAAACAAGGTTTTATAGCTATAACAGATTTTAAATCAGGCGAAGACCGAAATATTCAAAATGTAGCTTACTTATTTCAATATATTCTTCGCTCTCATTTCTATATGTAGTCATTATTATAATAGTGATTAAAATCTATGGATATTTTACATACATTTTTTAGTACCTTAATACAGTAGTTATTATATATAAGCTCTGGTCTTTGTAAACATGTATTTTTTGCAGATATTTATTCCATTTTTAATGGGACCAAATGGAAGTTGATATTATATATATATTTTATACTTTCTTTGATATTATGGTTTAGCAGTAAATTCAGTATATATAAATTTTATGGCTGTGATGAATAAATATTTAACGATGAAAGTAAATTAGGTTATCAGCCATAATACAGAGTGTAAATAATAATAGAAAACATTGAACGTAATTCAACACAGTGTACCAAGATAAAAGACGTTGAAAGATTCACAGTTTGCACTTCCAACGCCTTTTTCACATACCCCAAACTCAGTATAAATAGTTTAACGTATCACAGAGTAGTTTAGCATAGGAGTCTGTCAAATAACAAAACAAGCAAATAGTTAACTTAATAGACAGGCACCCTAAAAGCATTATTAATATCCCATATTGGACCCACAAATAAAACTTTCAAACTATAATTTAAAAAAATTAAAGCAACGCACTTGCACGAAGCACTGAGTTCATAAGTATTCCTCTATTCATGCACAAACAAAACTTGGTCGGCAAAAATCATTATCAATTCCATAGGCAATAAAACAACTAATTAAGCCAACGCACAAACTAAATTCAATGTGCACAATTATTGAGACCCACTATTTACACATCAAAACTTAGTCAAACCCAGGAAGAGCAATCTGAAAGAGACGGCCTTTGCTCCAAAAGACGAACTCAATCAGATAGGTCTGACATAAACATACACCAATAAGTCCATTCAAATCCAGGGAAACAGAGCCAAACAACACAAAACACTTTAACATAAATTAAATTATTATGTGAATTATCATATATATTATGTGAATTATATTATCATGTGAATTATTATTAAATTATTATGTGTAGGAAAAAAAGTGAAAATAACTATACCATTTTTTGCTTGTTCTCGACAAATCACACTTGAGATCCACAAATTCACACAATAATTATTGAAAAACACCATAGTGATTTACACTTATTCACACACATACATAATTTAAAAACTACAAAAAGTCAAAAGCACTGGTCAAGTCATGTAAATTAATTAAATATGTTTATTAAAACACTCTACAACACTGTTGTACTTCTCACTACAAAAATCTTTAGCGAAAACTTGTGCACTAGCTTCGGCATGCCATTCCAGGGGAGACGTCAAAATCCTCTTAAGACGTAACACATAAATTTCGAAGCAGCTTTGACACAGTGACCTGAAAACAAAAAGACAAAATTCTTTTAACAAAGCACCGGTGCTTTAAATCAACAAAAAGTCTCAATAATTTCAAAAAAAAAAAACTTATCTGACTCCAAACAGCAATGATCGATCAAGGGAAAGCACAAGTTTCCCATCACTACAGTGTACAAGTCCCAAAATAAATCACTCCTCGGAGTAGCTGACCATCCATAGTTGCTCCTGAGTACGAGTTTCGATTCCGTAGCAACAATTTTAAAATACTTTAGCAGCGACAAAGTTAATCACGCGAGAGGTTAAACACTGACGGTATAGCAGACGTAACGTCGATAACCCCAGGACTGCAGAGCGACTTACCGACGCCACAGACTGAGCACGCGCGCACACTTTTAAAACTAGGGCGCTAGTGACAAATACTAGTACCACTGCCGCGGCCATCTTCAGTGAGCATATACACATTAATTTTTAAATTTATAACTTATTCAATTGATGTTAACTATTCTTTGTAATTTAGGTATTACATACTTTTTAAAAGTAGTGAAATCCCCCCCCCCCCAAAAAAACCTTTTCAAGGTAAAAGGCTGGCAAGTATAAGGTCGTTTCATCATGTAAAACTTGAAGATTAATTTTGCAACTCTTGATATCTCAATGTCACAAAAATTCTAAGTGTTTTCTCTATCTATACAGTTATTTTATTATATTAATCAAAGTTAATTTTTAAACTCTCGATATCCCTTATGTGGTGAAAATTCAGAGTGTTTATTCTAAACGTCTATTTTCATTATGTAAATTAAAGTCAAACTTTCAATAATAATGTAAATAATATTCTAGCAGGTTTATTGTGTACGTTTATTACTTTTCCCTTAGTAAAGGTTGATAAGAAATGTGATTATAATGGAATGATTAAAAAGGTATTTCTAATTAGTTCAACAAATAATTATGTTAATATATGTGTCTTCTTTTACCTCGTAAATGAGTGAATCACAGACACTGAAAGAACATGATGCTTATACATGAAGCTGAATAACTTGAAATTTTCATCTATCTATATCAATATGAATGCGTAAACATCTTTGCTTGAAGGATCTGTTGGACAGACTACCATTTCTTTAGTGTTTCTTCTCTATACCTTCGATTTTACATAAATTTCAATTTTAATATAGCAAAAGAAAGTTATGATATCAATAAAGAAATTGGCAAGTTTTTGTTATAAGAAGCAATTGAGTTGATATAAATAAATAATTGTTTAAATCGGAGAAGGATTATAAATATATATGTATTCATCATTATAAACCCTCGACCAAATTGTGACATGTGAAAAGGTGGATAGCCTGTGAAAAGATACTGTCGGTAGAATTGTCGGAATAACTGCGATTGCCGCGACGTCCTGCGCATTCCAGTTGACGTTTAATGACTGATCACTGTTACGCCGTATTTAGTGTGGGAGGTTAGGTCACCGTACTTCCGGTAAGTAGAGCGTTCCGTGAGCGGTCACAAACATGCGCAAAGCATAGCACTAATTCGATATTATTCAAAGTTCAATAGTATCCGAGTGTACATATAGGAATGATGTTCTTACATGACATTATCACATGAAAAATGTGCCCATAATATATTACAGGATTGTTTCGCATTATGAAAACTTTTTCGATTATTTATGGAAGCAACGAGCGGATGTGCAATCTACTCTACTTAGTAATTCAGTAAATTTCTATCCTTATTTCATGAAAAATCTATGTCCAAGACGATCATTTGCAATTAAATATAAGATTTAATTCATACAAAAAATCGATCCCACATTTAAAAAAGCAGTAACAAATTCTAGCATGTAGAACGCAATTTTTTTTATGGAAAAACTTGCCGTCCCGTCCTATCATAGATAATCGATGAACTACTAAATATCAGTGTAATCAACTGTCTCATAAAATTTTTAATATACTTATAATATATGTTTATATATAATATTTATGTATAATATAATATTATGTTAAACTGTGAGAACGATAGCCTCAAATAAAAATTGTAGTTCTATTTTTTTTATTAAGTATGGATATAAAACTAAATTATAAACATAAATGTTAATTTAATATTTTTTAGCTTGATTGATTTCCGAACTTTAATCATAGAAATTTATTTTATAACATTTTTGTAATACGTAATAATAATTATTTTTATTGAACATCTTGTAACCATTCGATAATAATAACATACTTTTGTGAAACATACATACAAATACAAATAACCAAAAATTGTGTTTACAATGATTACAAGATGAAGTTTGAATTCTTCAAAAATTGGTTAAGAATAGTAGTAAATACATATAGAATGAAAAATCCGATACGAGATTTTCTAACCGTGTTTTGTTAACAACAAATTACTTTGGATAACCATGCACAATTTTAAGATAGTACCCATCGGTATCTATTATAGGACGGGACGGCAAGTTTTTCCATAAAAAAAATTGCGTTCTACATGCTAGAATTTGTTACTGCTTTTTTAAATGTGGGATCGATTTTTTGTATGAATTAAATCTTATATTTAATTGCAAATGATCGTCTTGGACATAGATTTTTCATGAAATAAGGATAGAAATTTACTGAATTACTAAGTAGAGTAGATTGTACATCCGCTCGTTGCTTCCATAAATAATCGAAAAAGTTTTCATAATGCGAAACAATCCTGTAATATATTATGGGCACATTTTTCATGTGATAATGTCATGTAAGAACATCATTCCTATATGTACACTCGGATACTATTGAACTTTGAATAATATCGAATTAGTGCTATGCTTTGCGCATGTTTGTGACCGCTCACGGAACGCTCTACTTACCGGAAGTACGGTGACCTAACCTCCCACACTAAATACGGCGTAACAGTGATCAGTCATTAAACGTCAACTGGAATGCGCAGGACGTCGCGGCAATCGCAGTTATTCCGACAATTCTACCGACAGTATCTTTTCACAGGCTATCCACCTTTTCACATGTCACAATTTGGTCGAGTGTTTATAATGTTTAATTTACAACTAAAAAACGTAATTTTCGGGTATTTACATTGCATTCATGTAAATTTCATTGCCATGACGTGAAAGCTGAGAAAAAAACATAAAATAAAAAAAAAGCATTACCTTAGGACCTTTGGTTGCCGAGAAAATGAATTTACAAGAATTTTACAAGAATTTACCTTTTATAAGAATTAAGTCCATTACAACTATCAAGGAAAATGTTATCATCTAGAGCATCATTTGAACAAGCATTGTATGGAAATTCATTGAAAAATATGAAATAGTTTGCGGCGGAGAATCCGTCGTAAAAGCTGGGTGACGCTCCTGCAGACACCCGGAACCGAGCAGAGGACCATGCTCTAATTGCAACGGGTGTTTACAGGAGAGAACAGCTGAGCCACATCCAGGCGCCAGCACTGGGCCGCGCCGCAGGAGAGAGAGAGAGAGAGGGGGAGCGTGCGAGAGTTCACAGCACGATGCCGAGTCGCCACTGTGACGTCGCGGCCGCCGAGCTGTCAGAGAGCGCGCGAGGAGTGGGAGCGCCGCCGACTACTACACGCGGCCGCGCGCGGCGCGCGGAGCTAGCAGGCGCGCCGACGGGCCACAGCCGCCCCCATGATACCACCAAGGAGCACAAGGCGATGGCTAGCGCAGCGAGCGGCACGGCGAGCGGCAGAGCCGCGTATGCATGAGCGGGCGAGCGCGCGTGTGTGCGTGCGAAGCCGAGAGAGTATGAGAGAGAGATAGAGAGACTACGGATTGCCGAGTGGAGGCCTGCAAGCCCCACTGTATGAGCGCGGAGAGAACTATTGGGTCAAAGTGGAGGCACAAGCGTCGTCCACAATGGCAAATGTAATAAGCGAAAATGTATGCGCTGAAGCGAGGGAACAAGAAAGATGAAATTGTACAGGAGAAATTCGTAATTGCCGCGACTGGAAAAATCACGCGACCGATCACGTGACCGCCGTAGCCGACGTGTGTGCGTATGTGTGAGAGCGAGAGATAGAACGACGAAGCGCGACCGGCAGTAGCACGAGAGCACGCCTCACAGCAGCATCGAGCAATCCAAAGCATCAGCAGTTTCCAGAGTCCTGAGCAAGTTCGTGAGCAAGGAGCAACCATCGGCACCTCTACACCAACCACCTCACCACCCACGCACAACTGCGTCTCGCACTAGTTTTCGCGTTCGACGTTACAGAGCACGAGACAGCGGCCGTACGAGGGGAAGAAAGTGAAGGAGTAAAGGAGAGAGTAAGAGTGTGTGTGAGTTTTGTCCCGCGAGAACTTCCGAGCCGCTGCCGCGCGAGAGAAAAGACGTGTACGAAGTTAATTGTGAATAAAATAGTGCCATTAATTCGCGAATCCGAGTGTCCAATTGCCGCACTTATTTTCCCGAGTCTCGGCCGAGGCCTGAAGCCTGCTCAAGGCTGCCACAGCTCGTCAAGGCACCCTTTACACAAAAAATAGACGCGAGGCAGAGCTTGGAGAGTCACGAGAGGGAGGAGGAGAGCACACAAACCAGCCACCCAGAGAGAGGGAGGAGGACGACGGCGCACGGCACGCCAGCCAGCCGCGGTCATTACCTTGGCCCCGCGGAACGATCGCTCGCGTCGGTCATCACCGTGGTCGCGCGCTTCCCCTCTTGCCCGCCTGTGTGCACCTCCTTCCGCCGCCGTATCACAAGTTTCAGTGGAATCGTTGATTGAAAAATAATTCGTATCTCGGTTCCTATTGGTCGGACCTAAACAAATTTTTTACGAAAATTCATGGTTTTTTAAGTAATTTAAGATGCATTTTGTCGCGTTTCTCTAACTTAAAAATTCGTGAAAATAAAAACTATTTATTGCTAAAAATATTGTGAAATATTAATTTTAAGAAAATTCCTTTTTAGCGTTTATTCAGTACGTCAAAACTATCGGTTAATTGCGATTGGATCAGTTTATCGTTCCATGGGCAAATTAGAAATTGATTTGAAATTTTAGGGTAAATAATTTTGCAATAGGACAACGATTTTTAGATTATTTGTACTAAAAGTCATCTTTGAGAGCCTATCCGACTATAAAGATCTTTTTTTTAAAAAAACTGTGGCAGTATGAAAATTTGGAAAAAGATTTTATTTGTTCAATAATTTAGCAATGGAAAAAGTTAATTTTACATTTGAAAATACATGTGTCTGATTGGAAATTCAATTCTAATCAACTTTCCTCTCTACCTTTTTTCCATAAAATGCGTTACAAAAACGTTATTCTATAAAACTAAAAAAAGTGCTTTTTTGAAGTTTATTTTGCAATAACAACAATGTTGCCGATCAGGTCCGAAGTCGAGAATTCAGGGTTACTTTCAGTAGGTTACCACAAACAAATTTTGACTATAAAACAATCTTTAGAAGAAAGTGGCCGATATCCCACTATTGAACACTCTGACTCCCGGACTAGTGACCCATGTATAAAAATTCTCATGAAAATTCTGGCTTTGACGATTTTTTTACGTCTGATAGTTATATTGTAGGGCTATCCTCCATTCGTCCACGTATCTGTGGAGTGGGAGAACCCGCCATGTTGGAGAGAGCGAGCGAGCAGCGAAGTCGCCTGCGAGCGGCACTCGACTTGTAGCCACTAAGCTGTACGCATACTGAGGAATACACACATTTTCATATGCGAGGGAAGCCAAGGTACTTATTCAGCAACCTGTCCACCAACCTCGAGACTGTGGGCTCTTATTAAAAAAGGATAGCACGTACACCGTGGTGTTTACACTGGTTAAAATGCGTAGACGATCCCTTATAAGTACCATACGGCTCATTTGTATGACTGCACAAGCAAGCTGCATGATAAAAAGTTCTTTTCATCATTAGATTTACTTAAAGCTTTCAATTAAATTTCCATAGCACCCGAAGACATAGAAAAAACGTCGATAATCATGCCCGTCGGGCTATTCGGATTCATGTACATGACGTTTAGCTTCATCAATTCGTGAGACATTCTCCCAAGTCAGGATAAGGTCAAAGCGATTATGGATTTTCTAAGGCCTAGCACGGTAGTTAAGCTGCAGAGGTTTTCAAGATTGGTACTTTTATCATTGCAACCTCCCGCACGCTGCCAAAGCGCAAGTCCCTCTCAACGAATACTTTCACGACTCTCACAAGAACGACAAGCGGCTGGTAATGTGAGCTGAGGAAGCACTCAATGCGCACGAGTTGATTAAAGCCGACTTCGCCAAGACCACCTTGCTGGTTCACCCCCGCTCAGGAGCGGAAATCCGTTTAGTATTCGACGCCTCTGACGTAGCCATTGATGCGGCACTGGATCAGCAGTCTCTCGATGGCATATGGAAAACGCTAGCTTTTTTTTCAAAAAAGTTCTCACCTGCACAGCAGTGTTGTTGCGCTTATGACAAAAAGTTCATGGCAGTATACAAAGCGACGACGAGAACAACGAGAAGATCCCTACTTGAAACCTGAAGGCTTGGAAATTTGAAGGCCTGCGCTTGTCCATTGGAGTATATCTCCCAGTTCACCACTCGTATCGAGCTCGTCAAAAGCTCTAATAATGTTGTTGTGAACGCGTTGTCCAGGGTAGAATCCTTATGCTTTTCACTGAAGTTCGATCTCGCCGATCTGGCCGCGAAGCAGGAAGCAGATGAACAGCCAAATGAGATTAGAGAGTCGAAAGACTACCCTCTCTCGTTGAAGCGCGTTCAGCTTGGTCCTAACCCTACCTCGATCTTCTGCGAGCTTACCGGCGAGAGCATTCGACTTCTTTCACAACACGGCGCACCCCGGAGCTAAGGTTACCGACCGGCTTATCAGGCAGCGTTACATATGCCGAACATGCATCGCGATGTCTCGACATGGTGCAAGCAATGCTTAGCGTATCAACAGTCTAAGGTGTCCATGCATGTCATGATAGTACCACAGCACTTTGTGGCTCCTGACGGTCGCTTCGACTAGGTACACATAGACGTCGTTGGGCCCTTACCTCCCCGAGAGGGATTTCAGTATTTGCTGGCGATGATAGATCGCTTTTCGGGGTGGGTTGAAGTCGTTCTCCTTGTCGAAACCTCTGCGCAGACGGTAGCTCATGCGTTCTATGACACCTGGATCTCGCGTTACGGGGCTCCCAAGATCTTTTCGTCAGACTAGGGTGCTCTGTTTAAGTCCAAGCTCATTTCGGCTCTGCTGTCTATGTTTGGTTGCTTTTTTGTTTGGTAGAATTTTTCATTCTTGACTACTTTACGCCAGACCCGATCGGTTTCCTCAGCGAGCTCCGTGAATACATGCGCCTCGTTTGTCCGGTACCAGTAGCGCATCACTCGCACCGGTAGGCCAAGAAATCGCTGGACAGACCGTACACAGGGCCATACTAGGTGCTGAACAGCGAATCCGATAGAATGTTCAAAATAGAGGTCAACGTACTTTATTGCAGGTAATTTAGAGAAATCGAGTCAGGCGACAACGGGGTTGGCAATCAGCCACCTATCGCTCCACCGGTGCTCAAAACATACTCACGCAAAAATGTATCGTTCAAGCCAAAAGTAGAGCTCCAAAGAGTAGCTTTGAAATGTTCGTGTTCTAGTCCGTCCGAGTTTCGTCCGTTTAGCTTATAGTTATACAGTTCATAATGTACAGATGTTTGACGTGCGTATAAAGTCTCACAGCTCCTGATGCAAGCATATTATTGAGTGTATGTATTTCACGAAACGCGTGTTTGCTCCATTGTTTAACTAAGGGTTCTTGTCTCGGCAGGCAGTGTGTAAGGGTATCCACGTTCCGTCCACATATGTGTGGAGTATGGGAACCCACCATGTTCGAGAGAGTGAGCGGGCAGCGAAGCCGCCTACGAGCGGCACTTGACATATAGACATTAAGCTGTACACATACTGAGGAATAAACACATATTTTCATAAAAAGAGAAGCCGAGGTGCTTATTCAGTAACCAGTCCACTAACCTCGAGAGTGTGGGCTCTCTTCCTAGCACATTAGTAATTCGTAAACCCACAATATGTCCGGATATCGAGGGAAACGGGTTTGAAAACTAGAGAGATTTTGCAAGATTTTCCTATTTTCTTTTTTTTTAAGATGGTACCTTTGAGTGAAAACAAGCCGTGGCTTTTTTCCCCCAGCCCACTATGCACTGTCCATTGCACGGGATGAAAACGAGGAAATCCTTCAGCTCCATCTTACCTCGGAGGACGAGGCGATTGACGACCTGATCCGGCAAGAACCGACCCGGCCCACTCCTCTACGCATTGTTCCGCAAACTCCGATCAATCAGCCCTTTTTTGAGCCACCAAAACGTCTAACGTTCGAAATAAGTATATATGATTTCATAATCAATATAGAAAAAGAATGGTTTATTGAAGACTTAATAGCTGAAAAATAAAGAAGTTTAGAATAAAGAAATAATGAATAAAACTTTAATAGCTTCAAAATGTACATACCCGTTCTTCAACAGCAATTTTTCTACTTTTCCATAAAAATTCACAAACAGCTACAACGCATGCTACTCCCATGCCACCCATTAATACTACAAATACCCCACCAACATTAGCTAAACCCAATTCGCTTGCCGTTGAGCTACTTTTTGATGTTTCATCCTGCAATAAAAAATAAGCATTAATAAATTTTCTTGGATTAATAATTGATTTATTGAGATATATATATTTTCCTATATTATATAGTTGTTTTGAGCGGAGGAGGAATTTGCTCCACCCCACTCTACCCCGCGCCTCGCCCCCCCCCCATCTCACACCCCCCCCCACAAAATAACCTAAAATTGTGTTAAAAATTTGGTTATTTTTCAGTTTCCCCATCTCCATTCCCGCCACCCCACGCCACACGCCCCATTTGCCCCCAGATAAACCCCCCACACCCACATATATTCTTTTCTCATATAATTCATGTATTGTTTTTCTGTCTTTAAATATTCATCAATTTTTATTTAATTCTTGTAAATTCCACAAATGATTACACAAAAATGTGCAGGTTAAAACAGCTCATCTTCATTCCCGAGTGCAATTTACAATTTTTTAACACACCCTTAACTACAGTGCGTACACTTATCCTCGGCAAACTGAGAAAAAGGTGGTACGTTGAAACGCCATCTCGCCTTCGTCTTGGGCATAAAAAGCGCTTGTCTCTATAGAGACGACAGTGGAGTTATAGATTAAACGTATTACTTTTTTCTCAGTTCGCCGGAAATAAAGTAAGTACTTCAATTCAGGATGGATTAAAAATATAATTATATTTTGCATTGTAAAGAAAGTAATAGGTGGATGTTGGAGGTCATTGTTGGATATGATAGATGGAGGCTCGAGGCCATATGTGAAGGTGATACATAGAGGGCTACATAGGGGTTAGAACATAGATGATGGTAATAGTTGGAAGTAAAGAGTCTTGATGGAAGGCTATAAGTGAAAGGTGAAGGGATCGTGATTAGAGGCGACAGGTGAAGGATGTAGGCGATAGGAATAGGTTGGAAACGATAGTTAGAGGGTAAAGACGGTATATGGTGGCTGGAAGATATGATTGAAGGTCATGACTGCAAGTGATGAGTGAATCATGACATAAAGTAATAGGTGGATGCCAAAGGTCATGGTTGTAGATGATAGGTGGAATCTCAAAGTCATAGGTGAAGGTGATAGGTAAAGGGTTATATATGGGTTACAAAATAGATAGGGTGTGAAGGTCATGATTGAAACGCTAGGAGGAGGGTGAAATCGTTATGATTCGAATAATAAGATAGTTTAGTTAAAGCAATGAGTGCAGTCTTCATTGAAAGCGATAAGTATAGGATGGGAATATAGGTGAGGCTGGAGACCATAGGGAGATTGAAGGATACAATGAAACGTAATATGTGGATGCTGGAAGACATAATTGAAGGCAAAGGCTCAAGGTCATGGGTGGTGATGATTGGTCGCGGTCGTTGAAGAGGTTGAAGATTATAGGTGCAAGATGAAGGACGCTAATGGAAACAATAGGTGGAGGACGGAAGTGCTAAGTACACCGTCGAGGGATACGAGGAAAGCAAAATCGTTACGAATGATGGTTTAGGGTGTTGGCTATAGGTAGAGGTAATAGATGTTAGTGAAAGGGAGTTATGTTGGAAGTTATAGGAGGCACGAGATTATTTGTGATGATGAAGGAGATGGAAGGAGCCTAAAAAATATTATGATTGGAAATGATTACTTGATAATATGGAGAGATAAATGCTGGGGGTGAGGGGATAATGATTAAAGGCAATAAGTGAAGGATGAAGGGATCATAATTGGAGGTGATACATGGAGAGTAAAGGGATCATGATTGGAGGCGGTAGGTGGAGGATGTAAGCGGTAAAAGATGGGCGTAAACAATAGCTAAAGATTAGAGACGATGAATGGAGGCTGAGGGATATGTTTGCAGGTGATAGGTCGAGGGTGCAGTGGCTGTTGGAGATGATAGGTGGAAGCTCAAAGTCTTAGGTGAAGGTAATACGTAGAGGATTGCATACGGATGACGACATAGATGGAGGGTGAAAGTCATGATGGAGAATATAGAAGCAACGTGATATTATGATTTGAAATGATAAATTGAAGTTCTTCGAAAAATTAGAAATTGAAGAGAAGGGGGTTGGCGAACGGAGCGAGCAGGAGTGCACCCCTCAGTATATGTCTGTGGCTTGCAGGAAGAACCACTTAAGTGACTTTTTGTGAAAAATTTTTTTATGTCGAATTCGAGGTGCTCTTAGTACTCTTTCTCATTGTACAATAGTAGGATTTCCGAAATGCACAAATATTTTAAATGCCAGCCGATTGCATAACCACTTAACTGCGTCTCTCGTAAAAATTTTACCGCAGAATTACTTAAGTGCAATCGCTTTTTTTATTTTTGTGCGCGATACACCGTGTGGAGTACATTAAAGCTGTATAATATATATCTAATTACTTATACTGATATATTCGTCGGTTTTTTTTAAGTTTTTAAAATTTTTTAAAAATTTTTTTAATTTTTCAAAAATTCGCAATTTGCAAACACAAAAAATAGGTAGGATCGCTCTGATAAAATTTTAACGTTGTTCGTAGTTGATTCTAAGAACTAATTACTTTTGACAATTTTTTCCAAAAGTGCATTGGTTCAATTATAATATGCTCCAGCTTTACGACACCGAGGTTCAAAATCAACCCCCAAATCACGTATCTTTTAGGTTTGGACATTTATTTCATTGGTTAGAGGGATTCTAGATACATTGCAAATGAAAACGTTCTTGATATCTTGATTTAAAAAAAAAATTATGGTAAACCATGCTTTTTTTCCTTTAAAACGTTTTTGTCGTTGTTAATAATAATTTTCGAACATTTCAATCACACTGTTGGAAAGGGCATGAGTTAAACTTTAAAAATATGCCCCGCCCGAATTTTTTTAATTGCAAATTGCATTAGTTACGAGCGCTCAAAGAGAGTGACAGCATAACCACTTATCTGCAAAGTTCCCGCAGAACCACCACACACTACAGTTAGTACAGTTGTATTCGTATTAGATACCTAATCAAATGAGCCAATACTTAGATCTTTTTTCTGACATTTCAATCTTACGTATTACTCCACAGAATAAAATTGCTTTTTCTTGAAAAGCACACACACACACACACACACACACACACACACACACACACATATATATATATATATCTTCCTATATTATATAGTTGTTTTGAGCTAAGGTGAAATTTAGACCCCCTCGCCCCCCCCCCTGAGTCGCCACCTCACCGCCCCCTTAAATAGACCTAAAATTATTTCAAAAGTTTGGTTATTTTTTAGGGTTTTAACCCCCATTGCCCCCCTCTTGATTCTCCCCCGTCACGTCCCTCAATATGCCCACCCTCATAATGTGCAATGATTATAAAAGTATGTATAAGTTATTTTATTCTGCTTATAATATAGAAATAAACGGAAAAGTACAAATGATATTAGTGAATTGTATAATATTATATTTGAAAAGTTGAACCTCACTGCTGCAGATTAAATACTCTATTATTTCCACACCACCTTTGAGGTAAATAGAAATGGCGCGTTTTTTTATAGTGGTTTCCTCTGTAGGCCAAGTCCACTTAAGACTTTTTATTTTTTTTATATATGTTATAAAATATTTGTGTTATTGATAAAACAGTCTCATACATATTTTCATAAGTCTATTTGTATTTTATTCGTAAATTTAATGCTTTTGCAGACATTGACACGTTTGAGCGTAATGTAATTAAAAAGTTTTATAAACATATAATAAATACATTTAAATGTTCTTTAATAGTAATAAAATAATGATTTATAAAAATGTTGTTTGAATATTGATTTTTATTATGAAACAAAAATATTAAATAAAACAAAATTTTAATTATTTTAGATTAAATATTTGATAAAGAATATTTGCAATATTTAGAAGATAATTTTTATAAATTTTCATTTCTTTGTAAATGATTGAAAAAAGAAGGTTTATAATTATCTATTCGATACTTAACAATATCTTTAAGTTTTTATAAAATATTATTTGGAACTATGGCTAAAGAATTAAATGATTTTATTACAATATTGTAATTTTATTCATATTCTTCAATTTTATTATTTAAATTATTTATTTCATAAGTTTGTAATTGTTCATAAAGTGTTTGTATATAATTTATATACATAGTTTCAGTGTTTGTATAATTATCTATTTGTCAATTTATATCTTGTAAATATAGCAAATTTTCATTGTTTTCAATTTCAACATACGAACCGGTGCTTGGATCCCATTCCATAGTTGAATAAATTGAAGTAAAACTTCTTTACGTTAACTGAAAAAATATATAAATTAATATATTGAAAATAATTTATGTTAAAATATTTCATTCCAAACAATATTTTTTCATTTTGTTCATTGTTTGATAATCCATTTTGTATATAAACGTTTTGTGGATTTTTGCATCGAGATGAAGCTACGTACAATTGTCCATGTGAAAACACATGTCTAAATAATGACGCTCACAATTATATATTTATTATTATAAGGGTGTGATGGTTTTGAATAAAGGATTTGTATACTCGGTTGTTCAGTATATATGTATATTGAGTTTATTGCGTATTATAAGTTCACAAATAAATCTCCCCTTTGGCTACCGTATTCACGGTCATGGCCTACCGGGTAGGAGAGCGGGATCTCGAGATTACCTTTTTGCTTCACTCGGTGTTAGACAAACGTGAGTGTGAATGAACGCGGCGTACAGAAAAAGAACGGTACCTTAAGTACGTGGGAGTATGTATATATGTATATATAGGCAGATGATCGGGCGTGCAGCCCGATGAGGCTTCGAGTAGTTCCCTGGATGCTCCGACGATATTCCCAGAAATAGACGGCTTGGCCTACTGCCGGATTGTGGCAAAGTGCAGCGTCGGGTTTCGGGGTCGATGGTCTTCCTCGACTTCCTCGTTCTTCCGGATCATCGGATGAAGTGGAATTAGCGACGAACGCCTTGTAGATAGATGTTCCTCGTAGGTGGCAATGGTTTTGATAGAGTAGATAGGTCACGGACAGAGCTTCGCCCTTGCTCTTAAAAACTTGATGGTCGACTCAGCTACGGCTTTCTTCCTCCAGCGCTATTTAAGCTCTAACCTCCCCCTATTGTCGCGCAGAATCTGCACGTGCCGGTTTTTCCGATCTGAATGCATGGCTTTCCTATAGTGGTGGTTATTTTTGGTATAGCGTGATTCACGTATCACTGGCGATCTTCGCGGACTTCGGAAGATTCGCTGTCAATTTGTGATTGGCTCTGCCTTATTTGGGGTGGCTGTTTTTGATACTTATAATTATCCGGGAAACAGTCGTCGGACAGATCGGATTACATTTGATCTACTTAGCTCGAGGCGTTATATACGCTTTTAATTATATATGTTTCGCGGTTTATTACACTTCCGCCCTTATGAAAAGACGAGAATACAACTCGCATCGTTTACACGCAGTGTATGTGCTGGCAGTATATTGATATGAGTATATACATATATCTAGTCGCTTTTGTTCTGCTCATGGTTTTTGCACAAGGTACCCTTTTACAAAGGTTGGTTGTTATAATAAGCTCTTTATGTTAGTATTTCACAAAACAATTTTCAACACTTTATGGTTAATATATCAAATCTCATAAATGTCACACATAATATTGTGATAACGCTCCTTTCGGGCTAATATTTTACAAACAATTTTCTAACAATTTTTGTTAGTATTATAAATTTACAAAAATTTTCCGATAATTTTTATCGTGTTTTTGTTAGTATAATAAATTTACAACATTTTCCGACAATTCTTAACGTTTTTTTGTTAATATAATAAAAAAATGTGTTAAAAGGTTATTTAATATTATTGCCTTTCTTCTATAAGTGACAATTATTTGAGTAAAATTCATGGTACAAAGTTTTCTGTTAAAAGAAAAAGAAGATTTATCAAGGGGCGCGGTAGCGCCTCGATGGCAAGTATATAAGGTACGTTCAGTACGTACACCGCCGTGTACGTACTGAACGTGCAAAAACGTACACCTTGTGCAAAAACCATGAGCAGAACAAAAGCGACTAGATATATGTATATACTCATATCAATATACTGCCAGCACATACACTGCGTGTAAACGATGCGAGTTGTATTCTCGTCTTTTCATAAGGGCGGAAGTGTAATAAACCGCGAAACATATATAATTAAAAGCGTATATAACGCCTCGAGCTAAGTAGATCAAATGTAATCCGATCTGTCCGACGACTGTTTCCCGGATAATTATAAGTATCAAAAACAGCCACCCCAAATAAGGCAGAGCCAATCACAAATTGACAGCGAATCTTCCGAAGTCCGCGAAGATCGCCAGTGATACGTGAATCACGCTATACCAAAAATAACCACCACTATAGGAAAGCCATGCATTCAGATCGGAAAAACCGGCACGTGCAGATTCTGCGCGACAATAGGGGGAGGTTAGAGCTTAAATAGCGCTGGAGGAAGAAAGCCGTAGCTGAGTCGACCATCAAGTTTTTAAGAGCAAGGGCGAAGCTCTGTCCGTGACCTATCTACTCTATCAAAACCATTGCCACCTACGAGGAACATCTATCTACAAGGCGTTCGTCGCTAATTCCACTTCATCCGATGATCCGGAAGAACGAGGAAGTCGAGGAAGACCATCGACCCCGAAACCCGACGCTGCACTTTGCCACAATCCGGCAGTAGGCCAAGCCGTCTATTTCTGGGAATATCGTCGGAGCATCCAGGGAACTACTCGAAGCCTCATCGGGCTGCACGCCCGATCATCTGCCTATATATACATATATACATACTCCCACGTACTTAAGGTACCGTTCTTTTTCTGTACGCCGCGTTCATTCACACTCACGTTTGTCTAACACCGAGTGAAGCAAAAAGGTAATCTCGAGATCCCGCTCTCCTACCCGGTAGGCCATGACCGTGAATACGGTAGCCAAAGGGGAGATTTATTTGTGAACTTATAATACGCAATAAACTCAATATACATATATACTGAACAACCGAGTATACAAATCCTTTATTCAAAACCATCACACCCTTATAATAATAAATATATAGTTGTGAGCGTCATTATTTAGACATGTGTTTTCACATGGACAATTGTACGTAGCTTCATCTCGATGTAAAAATCCACAAAACGTTTATATACAAAATGGATTATCAAACAATGAACAAAATGAAAAAATATTGTTTGGAATGAAATAATTAGTAAGCCTACATTATATTTATAGATTTGTTTTACGAGAGCCAACTCTCCATACTATAGATTTTAGCTGTATTTGGGCACTTTCTACACGTATCATCTAATATTATATTAGATTAATTTTTTATTTCTTAACATTTTTATACTTATCTATCAGGAAAAGAATATACATAATTATTTTATGAGTAATGCATATAGTACTTATTTCATTTAATTTAAGCAGCGTATCAAACTTCTTATTCAAAAATATTACTTACAGTGATAAATAAGGCTGATTCATCAGTTAAGTCTGCTGTTTATAAATTTTTTTTAAAGCCAAGTTCATCGGATCACCTGTAACAGAGAAAGAATAATTTATTTTAAAACAAAGAATCATATTCTATTATCATAAAGTTAATGTATTTGAAGGTAATTAAAAGGTACTTATCTGACAGAGTGAAATCCATTGATAGTATTTTTATCCTAATACCATCTTTTCTGTAAATGCATTTTTTCACTTGAAACTTATTGTAGGTTTTAGATTAAATATTATTGCACACGCGTAGTATGACTTTTATAGGTATGTAACGCGATTTAAATAATATAATTTGTGATAAACTCGGAGATCCACGGGGAGGTTATAAACTAGCAGAAACCAACAGTAGATTAGTACTTCAGATTAGACATAATTATGGCTGGAATTCATAGTCGACCCTCACCCTCACCCTCACCCTCCAACTCTTGAGGGGCCATTAATTGGAAGCCCGCATTTAAGAATGGTGTCCAGACTTCACCAGAAGTCCAGAATTAGAATCGCGCGAAAATTCGAATATTTCAGCCAAAAAAGTTACTAAAATAAATACAATAATTATTTGCAAATAAATAAAATACAACTTATTATAAATAAATAATTTTTTTATGTGAATTAAAACTACGATAAATGTATAATATCATTACTTGATTGTCACGAAAATTACTAAAATAATTACTAAAATATAATTACTAAAAATAAATACAATAAATACAATAATTATTTGCAAATAAATAAAATACAACTTATTATGAATAAATAATTTTTTTACGTGAATTAAACTACGATAAATATATACTATCATTACTTGATTGGCGTGAAAATTTGAATTGCATACTAATTTTAGTATCTTTTAAATCATAAGAAGACAAGTTACTAGAACAAAAAGTTTTTCCATAAATTAAAAATATAAATAAGTAATAAGACGTTTTTAAAACCAAATCTATATATATATATATATATATATATAATGTTAATATGACAAATATTTCCCCAATCCATCAGCATCATTGCGTTATATATGCACGATTGCGTATATAATGCGTCATTGCGCTTCATATGTAATGTACCGAATCCGATTATAAGACCACCTATACCGCTTTTTAATATGTGATATCTACATTTCAAGAGTACGCACTTTTTATAAATTCACTTTACTATTAATCAACGAATAACAAAGTTTCGATTCGTTACGTGATGACTGTCATTCAGGGTCAGAGAGGACAAGCTCTTACAATAACAGACTGTCATTCTTAAATGCGGGATTCCATGTAACGGCCCCTCAAGAGTTTGAGGGTGAGGGTGAGGGTGAGGGTCAACTATGAATTCCAGCCCCTATAGTACCAAAGAGGGTTGGCAGTAAGTTATGGGGATATAGAGATCCCTATAACGAAGCTATGATGCACAGAACAATAACTCCAATGTGTATTAGTTTGTGTTAACTCCATGAAGTATTAGTCTATGGTTGGTTTCTGCTAGTTTATAACCTTCGCGTGGATCTCCAAGTGTTTATCATAAATTATATTATTTAAATCGCGTTAAAAATTCCTAAAACTCATACTACACGTGTGCAATAACGTTTAATCTAGAACACTGCAAAAAGTTTCAAGTGAAAAATGCACTTATAAAAAAGATTACATTATGATCAAAATACCATCAATGGATCTCACTCTGTCAGCTAAGTATATTTCAATTATCTTTAATTAAATTAACTTTACGATAATAGAACTTGATTCTTTGTTTTAAAATTACATTATTCTTTCTATTACAGGTGATCCAATGATATTAACATTAAGAAACGATGGATAAATGGCATCAGACTTTAATGAATCAGCCTTCTTTATCACTGTAAGTATTATAATATTGTATATAGATTAAATTGTGAAGGATATGATGTAAACTTGTATAAATTATATTAAAATCCTACTAGTATTTGCTTTGTTGAAAGAAAATATTTTCAACAAAGCAATTATCAATTAATTTATGAACAATAATTTAGGACGTACAGACTTCTTTTGATGTATATTTGCGAGACAAATAATTATGGAACATAACACAAAATTTAGTGCTAATAAAGAAAAAAAAATGCGCCATTCTATTTACCTCGACGGTGATATGGAAAAGATAGATATTTCTTTTTTTTAAAATAATGATCCAAAAATGACTATTTGCTGTACAGATGGTGTCGAAAAAATAATTATTATCACAATAATACATAAGCATATGAATATTAATTTTTTAAATTTATACTTCTTTAGTTGATGTTAACCATTCATTATAATTTAGGTATTATATACCATTTAAAAGTAGTGAAATCTTCCCGCCCCTCACCCCCCCCCCCAATAAACCTTTTAAAGGTAAAAGGCTGGCAAGTGTAAGGTCGTTTTTTTCTGTAAGAATTAAAGATTTTTTCAATTTATAACTTCTTTAGTTGATAATAATCATTCATTGTAATTTAGGTATTATATACCATTTAAAAGTAGTGAAATCTTCCTGCAACCCCACCCCCCCTCCACCCAAATAAACCTTTTAAAGGTAAAAGGCTGGCAAGTATAAGGTCGTTTTTTCCTGTAAGAATTAAAGATTGCTTTTATAACTTTTGATAACCTTAATGCAACAATAATTCTAAGAGTTTCTATCTATACGTTTATTTAATTGTTTTAATAAAAATTAATTTTCGAACTCTCGATAATTCTTATATGGTGAAAATTCTAAGTGCTTTATTTTATAAGTCTATTTCATTATGTAAATTAAAGATTCATTTTCAAACTGTGTATAACATTTATGTAGCTAAAATTCCATTCCAAGTGCTTTATTATTTACGGTCATTTGATTCTATAAATTAAAGTCAAACTTTCAATGACTACGCAGACAATTTTCTAGCGGGTTTATTGTGTACGTTTGTCAATTTTCTATTTACTAAAGCTCGATTAGAAATCTGGTTAGAATAAATTAATTTAATCATCTCTTCGGGCCACTCGGTATTTATTACATCTTACACTAATTATCACATCGAGCGATAGAGGCAATAGAACAATCAAAAGTGTTTATAATGCAATGATTAAGAAGGTATTTATAAGCAGTTCAACAAATAATTATGTTAGGATGTTTGTCTTCTTTTACCTCGTAAATGAGTGAATTACAATCACCGAAAGAACACGATGCTTATACATGAAGCTGCATAATCCGTAACGTTCATTTATCTATGAAAATATGAACGCATAAACATTTTTACGTTAAGGGTATGTTGGACAGACCACCATTTCTTTAGTGTTACTTCTTCTATACCTTCAATTTTACATAAATTTCAATTTTAATTTTAACAAAAGAAAGTTATGATATCAATAAATAAACTGGCAAGTTCTTTTATAAAACGGAATCGATTTTAAATAAATAAATCAGCGTTTAAAAGGAGGGAAGGATTATAAATATATATGTTGTAATGGGGCAAATGGCTTTAGCACGGCGACTACGGATTATCGCCGCGTCACCGAGTCTTACCTGCGTACAAGCTCTTATGCTCCCCGGCGTAGCTTCTCGGCGAACGTCTATGCACGTCTAATACCTAGCCAAATGCGACGAATACAAATTTGTGATGCGCTCGAACATCACACTTCTCCGTAAATTACGAGTTCTTATTCGAGAGGACGAAGTAAGGAAAGGATAATAAACTTCACGATTATTTCGTTATGAAAAGTGAGTCATAGACTCGTCTATTAAATAATAATTTCATATAAATAAAATCCGCATTCAATGGTCGTATACGCGACAGCGGAGAGAAATAACGAACGCACTCAATTAAGAAAGAGACGAGTGTCCTGTGGCAGAGAACACTCGCCTTCGGCGAACTTAATGAGGAAAACGACTCATAATGAAATTCGACTTACAGTCGGTACGTGGTACACGTAGCTTCCTCGGTACACTTTCTCGAGCCGCTATCACCTCTACAGGATTCTTGCCTAGGTCGATTTGGATGGCACGGAGAAGGCGTCCCTTCTCCAGCACACAGATGATGAGTATCCAAGATCACCTCTAGCTTGTCTCCGTGCTGGCTATAACGCACCTCGGGAACGATGGTGGCTTTGTAGAAGGTCGAATATAACGCGTGAAGCACACACCAGCGTGGTCAAATCCAATCTGGTCAGCGTGGCGCGCGGGCCTTCTCCTACTCTTCCCCCGCGCGTCCCTTGCCGCAGTACAGTAGCGTCGCTTGCTACTAAGTTCGTATCGTGCGACCTAACGAGCGCGCGCTATTCAAATAGCACGCCTAACCTCTCGTTACACCCCCCTTCCAGACGCTGCATAGCTTGCGAAGCAGCTCTACACACATGTCGCACGATCGTACAATAATTCAGGGTAAAATGAGCAGACACAGGGAGTAAGGTTAGGAAACAAAAATGCAATGCATGAAATTGAAATAAAGGAAATGAAATATACTATTTATTAATTCAAAAAAAAACCAAACACCTCCCTTATCTCCCCGCATTCTTGAGAATCTCGGCGTGTGTGGCGCGCTCCGGGCATGTTTTGGTGTTCTTTACACCCGGATACCCACACACATAACACTTAGGCCCCTCCAAGCGCTTCTTCTGCAGATACGCAGCGCGTACCTCCAACCTACTCTTCTCCTGCTCTTCTCGCATGCGAGCTGAGGAGAGAGTTGCTCCTGCAGCTTCCTCACTCGCATGACTGCTCGTCTCTCCTCTTCTTCCAACTTCTCCCTCGCCAGCCGCATCGCTCGCAGACGCTCCTCTGCCAGCTCCACTTCTCGCTGCTCATCGCGTCGCCGTTGCGCGCGAGCTTTGCGAACTCGCGCGATCGCCTGCTGTTCGTCGCGACGGTCAGCGACGTGCTCAGCCAACTTCATCACATCAGACTGAGCGCAGCGGTCCTTCCTCTGAATGAAGGCATCGAAGCGACGGAAGAAGTCCGCTTCCCATTCCTCCATCCTCCGATTTTCGGCTCGCAGCTTGCCGATCTCCTCAACCAGGTCTTCCCACTCCTGATCCTCAGTGGGTTTGGAATCGGCAGCTGCCAACTCCACGAGTAATGGCGCGGGGTTCTCCTCCACCCCCTGCACCCTTTCAGGTGTGTCAACGATGCGAGGCACAACAACCTCCGCACTCTCTGCTGCTGGCAATGCTGGAATCGGACCAGCAGCTCCCTCGACCTCAGTAATTGTAGGTGAACTGGTGGGGTTCACCTGCATCACATTTCCCGTGTTATTCACATGCTGGAGCGCATTGCCCAGCATGAGAGTCATGGTGACTCCTCCTGACATGTCACCCGTGCAAATAACTACACGGCCTTCAGCCATCGCTGCCTCCAAACGAAGTCGACGAACTTCGTCCGTCTGCCTTGAAATCTGGCGCTGCTGATCGTCCATCTTCAATCTGATGTAAACAAACGAGAGAAAGGAAACTAAGGTTAAGGACATGAAATGAAAATGAGAAAATGAATGAATAATCACAAGTACATCACAACGCACGCCGCTGAGCACGAGTTTTTCGTGGTGATATATTTACCACTTCTTTCGGTTTAACTTTCTTCGAGCCTTTCAGACGCCCCGGTCGACGCTTGACCTCGCAGACGTCGTTCGCAATATTAATCAATTTACTTACGCTCGAAGCGTCAAATGTCTTCGACGCCTTCCATGAACTACCGCATTGCTGTCCGTCAGCACTCGTCGAAATATTTCCCTTACTAAAACCGTTTTCGCCCACGCTCGCATCCGGCGGGTCGCTCTTCGCCCCATCATCGCCATCCCCCGGTGGTCGAGTATCTTCATCTGAGCTGATGTCATCTGTGTCGTGGAATCTGTTAAGTTCTTCTACTGCAATAAGATCTTCAATCTTCCCTTGCTCGCTCGTAAGTTCGAATGTATTCGAGCCCTTCTTAGCGGTAATGATGTACGGACCGACAAAAGGAAAAGCAAGCTTTGCAGCAACTCCACCCGCTGCCGATGATAACACATGACTGCGTTTCCAGACTTTGTCACCAACCTCAAATTCAGCTGGACTACGACGTGCATCAAAATGAATCGCCTGACGTTCTTGCGACTCTTGCGAAATAGCTTGCGCTCGCTCGTGCAGCGCTGGCAGTTTAGATAGACGATTCTTCCAATCGTCCACCCCTTCCTTCTCAATAGCCTGATTATCTTCTAACCTTCTAAATGATGCAGGCATATTCAACTGCCGGCCAAAATTCAACATTGCAGGCGTCTCGCCTGTCGACGCATGCACAGCCGCATTATACGAAAATGCTATTTCGCTAAGATGCTCATCCCACGCACGATGATTGCCGTTCGCATACGTGGAAATTTCACGTTTAATCGTCCTGTTCACTCTTTCCACAGGATTCGCCTGCGGATGGTATGGCGGCGAAAAAGAATGTCTAATTCCTTGAGCAGCTAGGTACTCGTCAATCAACTTATTTTTGAATTCGGTGCCATTATCTGAATGGAATACCTCCGGCGCACCGTATCGAAGCACTACTCTCTCTTTGAAAGCAGCCAGTATTAACTTACCATTAGCTTTACGTAGCGGTATACACTCGATCCAACGAGTAAAGAGATCTTGAAACCCAAGTGCATATTCGTGTCCTTTTACAGACTTTGGCATCCCAAGCCACCCACTTCCATGGTCTATACACGGTTCTCTTTCCCATAAAACCAGGTAAAACACGTTGTTCAACTTTACTTTGTTGGCAAAGTTTACAACTGCGTACATACTTCGCTACATCTCTGTATAGTCGTGGCCAAAAATACTTCTCTACCACCCGACTATAAGTCTTTTCTCTGCCAAAATGTTCAGCTGTCGGCTGATCATAACACTCTTGCAGAACTTGATATCGTTTTTCACTTGGAATGACGAGCTTCCATGCATCGTCATCCTCACCAAGAATTGAAACTAGTTCAGGATTTGGGCGATATTTGATGATCGCGATGATCGCGAAACTGTAAATCCTGACTAATCGATGCAATAGATATTTCCGCATCTTCATATATCTGTGATAAAGCATCGGGCACAACATTATCTCTACCCCGTCTATGCTCTATAACATATTTATGACCTTCAAGTTCAAGAGCCCAGCGTGCCAACCTACCAGTCGGGTTGCACAGATTACATAACCATCTAAGGCTGCTGTGATCAGTTATCACCTTGAATTGATATCCTTCAATATACTGACGAAATTTACGTATAGCAAAGATCACCGCAAGACACTCGCGTTCTGTAACGGTATAGTTACGCTCTGCAGATGAAAGTACTCTACTTGCAAACTCAAGTACCTTCTCTTGACCATCGATCTCCTATGTCAAAACCACACCAACCCCGGTATCGCTCGCATCCGTATGGATAACGAATTGTTGGTTAAAATCTGGTGTATGCAATATCGGCGCCGAAGCCAGCATCGTCTTAATGGTTTCAAAACATTTCTGCTGCTCTTCAGTCCAAACGAAAGGTTTTCTCGGATCTCCTTTCGTCAATCTGGTCAACGGCTCGGCCAGCGTCGCGAAATTATCTAAAAATTGTCTATACCACGACGGCATGCCATAAAATCTTTTCACTTGTGTCAGATTTTTCGGAACCGGAAAATCGACAATTGACGCTATCTTCTCCGGGTCTGGTCGAGAACCATTTCTGTTCACTAAGACACCTAAGTATCTAGCTTCTTCTTGACAGAAAACGCTTTTCTCACGATTGACAGTGAGACCAGCCTTCTTAATTCGCTCTAGCACGCGCCTGAGGATACCAACATGTTCCTCAAACGAACTCGACACAATTATAATATCATCTAAATATGCCAACGCGTGCGGTTACAATTCTGGAGATATAATCATGTCAATCAGCCTCTGAAAAGTCGCTCCAGCTTCAGATAAACCAAAAGGAAGTCGTTTAAACTGATACAATCCCATCCCTAGGACTGAGAATGCCATATACTGCTTACTCTCTTCACTCAAAGGTATGTGATGGTACGCACTACTCAAATCAATCGTTGAAATATAGCGTGCCTGTTGTAACTTACGCAAAATCATGTTCATCATTGGTAACGGATATGCGTAATTCTTCGTAATCGCATTTATTTTCCGAAAATCCACACAAAATCTATACTTGCCATTCGATTTACGCACCATCACAACAGGACTCGAAAATGGACTATCACACGGCTCAATTATCTCAGCGTCAAGCATCGTACTTACTTGCTTGAACATCTCTTCCTCTAACTTCTTCGATACCGGATAATAACGCTGTTTAATTGGCTTATTTGACGTCACCTCGATCCGATGTTCGATCCACGAAGTGCAGCGAATCTTATCCGTATCTTGGCCGATAATCTCGTCAAGAAGTGCTGTAAGCACCTCCCGCTCTCGATCTCCAACATCAGCCAAACCCACTGAAGATAATTGCAATGAACCGCCCTCCACCGCTGCTAATTCAACGTCGACGTAGTTTTTACTTTCTCCAAGATATACTCTCGAGGTCATGGGATCTAAGATGGCCTTGAATGTCAACATAAAGTTCACTCCCACGATACAATCAGTCGGAAGATCCGGGACAACTGCAACACGGATTTCCTTCCTCAAGTTTCCAACCTCGAAGAGTAACCAGACATATCCAGTAGTCGGTGTACTTCTCCCATCGGCCAACCTAGCATTTTGGCCTTGGTTCAATACAACCTGTCGATTTAGTGCACTCGCGAGCTTGAAACCAATCGAGCCCATACATACTCGCGAAGCACCACCATCATATAAAGCTCGGAATCGAAATTCACCGACCCTCACTTGCATCCACCAACGTTTTTCTTGGGGATTGTCTTCATCCAATGGAGTAGCGCTAATTTCCACTCGACTACCTAGAATCTCATCAATCACCGAGTTCACCTCTTGATGAATTCTAACGGGCTGGCTGTCAGTAACTACAGCAGCACCCACCTCGTCATTTTCCCTATCAACTGACTTAGTCAAGATAGACGAGAGCACGGTAGACGCTTGCAAATTTTCGTCCTTCCTCCATGCTATCCGATCCGTACTCTGTGTCGAAAATAAATTCTTCTTAACGCTCGTGAGAACAGGGCTTACACTCCTGCTCACTCGCGGTAACAACGAGGTCTCTCTTGTTAACCGCGAACGCACCTCGACCACTTTCATGCGCTCGCTTCCTCTTTTCCCTCCGGACAATTTTTCCTAATGTGTCCAGGTTTCTTACATTTATAACAGATAAAGATCTTCTTTTTCTGCTCCGGATCTTTACCGTCGGACGAAGTCGAAGCTTTCGGGACTACCTTTTCATTCTTAGGCTCTGTAACTTTCGTAACTATCTCATTCTTGAATTCTTTGAGCTTCTGACAAATCATCTTCCCGAACGCTGTCACCAATTGTGCATTTGGCTCGGCCGAACTTACGTCGAACGAAGCTACCTTAGTACTCATGGACGTCACAGGTTTGACACCTGCGGCA
>JACCIB010001069.1:0-58974 GCA_018906965.1 Philotrypesis tridentata
TGACCAAAAGAAGACACCACAACTAAACATAACAATGCGTCTACCAACGCATTGACACACAAACATAACAACACACAACAAACACAAAACACACCAAAACAAAAGTAAATCTTAACCATGCAAACCCAGAGCTGAACTAACCCGCTATGCATGAAGCGAAAAATTCGAGTATATTCAATAATAGAGTACAATATCAACCACACAAAGACCCACATAAAAACCCTATGTTTTTTTCTTTGTTACAGATGGCACACCACACGAGAACGCTGAATGTTCTTTACGTAGAGACGGACTTAGAGAGAGATCCGCTAGGATTTAGAGTGACGTACAGATCACCAACGTACGTCACTGAGGTCCTAGAATACGTAAAAACATTCGGAGACATACAAGACGTCGAGGAAATAAACGTTGTGGTGGAAAACAACAAAAACGTAGGGAAGCTGACAGCTCGCTACAAGAAAGAGGTGTCCATCAAGATGATTGTACTGGACAACTGTGCCGAAACCGCATCGGTAATGACCGAAAGGGCCGAGACATCGCTTGAAGAAGTGGATGAAATTCTCAAAGACACGACAAACCAAAATGACGATGACAGTGACACCATTTCACTGACAGACTCAGTCCAAGAACAACAACCACACGACCACACGACAAATGACAGAACTAATGACATAGAAGACAAAGACGAACAAGACGTCCTAGGAGCAGTAGGACCGACTCAGGTCGACCTACTGAACCTCTCCATCTGGGACGCGGACGAAAGAACGAGACCGACGATCGCAGACAAGACACAAAAACCCTCAGACTATTAGCAGCACACAACATAGACTCGCATACAATGACAATCCTCTACCAAGGACCGACATTGGAGGCGGCTTTGCTCCTACATTCAGTGGGAGCATGCAAGACAAAAAACCAAATAACCAGTGACGATGTTCTTGCAATGACTGCTTACTACGAGCAGCCATTGCACGAACAAGACATACTAACACTAGAAGCAAAAGCACCTACTCAGCGCATAGACCTTGACGACCTACGCGACAACGACGAGGTCTATGACTACAGCAAACTGAGGGTGGTAGTAGATTCTGACCATGACTTACACCAGATGCACGGCCACTTCACCGGATTTAGTCGTGTCATCAGGTTTGACGTATCAACGCACCCAACGATACAAAACAAATTACAGATATTCATCCACTTCGAGATGATGATTTCGGCCATGGAAGCGAAGGACAACTGCTACGGTTATTATCGTTGCGAGTGGGGCCATTTGAAGCCAGACATGATTGACCTGGCACAACTGGATTGCAGCACTGTCAGCATCCGGGTCCCGGTAGACTACAGCACGATCGAAACCACCTAAATTTTCAACAAATTTGGGGAAATCGTGACTGTGAAGTACATACCGCTAGAAAAGCCACACGCGAAAGCCATCGTTACGCACACCCACACAGGCTTTCTAACATACAAACACCAAGAAGATGCGAAAAAAGCGCTCCATCATTCCAAAGGGAGGTTTAGAGCGATGTATCGCAAAATAACGGCGAAAACACACCACTGGTGCAACAAGCTAATACCACTGCGCTCATACAGAGAGCACTGTGAGAACTGCTTCGACCCGAGGACAAGAAACTGAAATCACCAGCGCCAACCACCCGACTTTCTTTTGCCACGACAACCGAAGAGTTACCATTTCATATACCATTTTACATAGCGACGACCAATTTATTTTGTATCACTTTTTTGCATCAATTTTTACTTTTCACTGTTTACATACATCGTATATTCATTATAACTATAATCATTATAATTTAAATAAGGCTAAGGACAGCAAAACCTCTTGCAAAACTAAATATATTCCATACTTTATATAACACAATGATAAATATTATTTGACCAAATTAACCCAAGCGTCCCCTAATTTTAAGTACTAACAATAATCAAAGATAGCATCTAAGTTTCAACTAACAAAAGGGCGTAAAACAATCGAAAGGCAGAATAACACCATGACAATTCTTCAATTAACCCGCCCCCAACCGCCCTGCATTCGACACCATCGTTTGCCGGGACGGCAAACCTTCCAAGGGGGGGAGGATGTTATGTGCCGATGCCGTACGACAAACTCGGCAACGTCGCATAACGGCCAAAAGATTAGGAAAAGCGCAAAGGTACGCGCCAAACCGTCGCCACGTCTAACATAGACTAGAGATAAAAGTACCTCTCCCACAGCCCTCGAAACGCTGACCAAGCGCTTCGCCCTCCCCAGCGCCGCCGGACTTCGCACCTAGTCCATGGGTGCGAGAGAGAGTGAAGACGCAAATGAAGCGAAGAGAGGGATGGGGGAGAGGTAAGAACAATTAGTGGGAGAGAAAGTGACGCGCTCTCTCCCATGCATAATTGCGCGCCCTCCGGCAGAGCGTCTCGAGCTGCCGAGCTACCTACACGCTATTTCGTGCTATCCAGTATCGTTTTATTTTCTCGTAGAAGCCTGAGTGGCATTAATTTTCCATTTTGTATCTTTGCTTGAAGTTCAATAAAAAACCTTTTTTTGAAACGATTTCGGCGCGCTACATTTTTTCGGCCTGAATACTCCGACAACCTCCACCGTCCAGGGACGCCAATCCATTTGACGCTCGCTCTCGTTCGTTGTGGTCCTGATTTGGTTTGCTGACTCCAAAGCACCGCCGAAGTCTGCGCTTTTATTTGTGGAACTTTGAACTGACCATTTGTTGCTGATTCCGGCTCTCACCCCCAGGAAGAAGGTAAAAATTATAATAAATTTAATTATTCATTCGGTGATCATTTGTTTCGCGCATTGACTCCGCCCCACGCTAACATTTTCGAATCTGCGCTCCGACGGACCACCCAGAGATCGCACGCTACCAAGTGCGGTGTCGTGTGCATGAACGCACGACTCAGAAGTTTTCTCCCCCTCTCGATTTTTGCCGCGCTCACCTAAACCCGCGTGTGACGAAAACTTTCTGTAGGCTTAACCTAACACATACCTTAAAATATTACTTAATTACATAATTTAAACAGTAAAATATATTTCAACATTTACTAATAACCTAATATTTCATAATCTTTAAATAAATCACTCTCCCTCAATAATTTATCAAAGCATACCTTAAAATATTACTTAATTACATAATTTAAACAGTAAAATATATTTCAACATTTACTAATAACCTAATATTTCATAATCTTTAAATAAATCACTCTCCCTCAATAATTTATCAAAGCATACCTTAAAATATTACTTAATTACATAATTTAAAAAGTAAAATATATTTCAACATTTACTAATAACCTAATATTTCATAATCTTTAAATAAATCACTCTCCCTCAATAATTTATCAAAGCATTCCTAAAAATATTACTTAATTACATAATTTAAACAGTAAAATATATTTCAACATTTACTAATAACCTAATATTTCATAATCTTTAAATAAATCACTCTCCCTCAATAATTTATCAAAGCATTCCTAAAAATATTACTTAATTACATAATTTAAACAGTAAAATATATTTCAACATTTACTAATAACCTAATATTTCATAATCTTTAAATAAATCACTCTCCCTCAATAATTTATCAAAGCATTCCTAAAAATATTACTTAATTACATAATTTAAACAGTAAAATATATTTCAACATTTACTAATAACCTAATATTTCATAATCTTTAAATAAATCACTCTCCCTCAATAATTTATCAAAGCATTCCTAAAAATATTACTTAATTACATAATTTAAACAGTAAAATATATTTCAACATTTACTAATAACCTAATATTTTATAATCTTTAAATAAATCACTCTCCCTCAATAATTTATCAAAGCATACCTTAAAATATTACTTAATTACATAATTTAAACAGTAAAATATATTTCAACATTTACTAATAACCTAATATTTCATAATCTTTAAATAAATCACTCTCCCTCAATAATTTATCAAAGCATTCCTAAAAATATTACTTAATTACATAATTTAAACAGTAAAATATATTTCAACATTTACTAATAACCTAATATTTCATAATTTTTAAATAAATCACTCTCCCTCAATAATTTATCAAAGCATTCCTAAAAATATTACTTAATTACATAATTTAAACAGTAAAATATATTTCAACATTTACTAATAACCTAATATTTCATAATCTTTAAATAAATCACTCTCCCTCAATAATTTATCAAAGCATTCCTAAAAATATTACTTAATTACATAATTTAAACAGTAAAATATATTTCAACATTTACTAATAACCTAATATTTCATAATCTTTAAATAAATCACTCCCCCTCAATAATTTATCAAAGCATACCTTAAAATATTACTTAATTACATAATTTAAACAGTAAAATATATTTCAACATTTACTAATAACCTAATATTTCATAATCTTTAAATAAATCACTCTCCCTCAATAATTTATCAAAGCATACCTCAAAATATTACTTAATTACATAATTTAAACAGTAAAATATATTTCAACATTTACTAATAACCTAATATTTCATAATCTTTAAATAAATCACTCTCCCTCAATAATTTATCAAAGCATTCCTAAAAATATTACTTAATTACATAATTTAAACAGTAAAATATATTTCAACATTTACTAATAACCTAATATTTCATAATCTTTAAATAAATCACTCTCCCTCAATAATTTATCAAAGCATTCCTAAAAATATTACTTAATTACATAATTTAAACAGTAAAATATATTTCAACATTTACTAATAACCTAATATTTCATAATCTTTAAATAAATCACTCTCCCTCAATAATTTATCAAAGCATTCCTAAAAATATTACTTAATTACATAATTTAAACAGTAAAATATATTTCAACATTTACTAATAACCTAATATTTCATAATCTTTAAATAAATCACTCTCCCTCAATAATTTATCAAAGCATTCCTAAAAATATTACTTAATTACATAATTTAAACAGTAAAATATATTTCAACATTTACTAATAAACTAATATTTCATAATCTTAAATAAATCACTCCCCCTCAATAATTTATCAAGCATACCTAAAATATTACTTATTACATAATTTTAAGACAGTTAAAAATATATTTCCAACATTTACTAATAACCTAAGATTTCATAAGCTTTAAATAAAGCACTCTCCCGCAATAATTTATCAAACATACCTCAAAATTTTACTTAATTAACGTAAAAATATTTAACAGTAAAAATATATATTCAACATTCGCACTAATAACCAACCAATATTATTAATTACATATTTAAAGTAAATATTTCAAACATACTAATAACCTCAATCTTTAAATAAATACTCTCCCTCAATAATTTCTCAAAGCAATTCTAAAATATTACTTAATTACATAATTTAAACAGTAAAATATATTTCAACATTTACTAATAACCTAATATTTCATAATCTTTAAATAAATCACTCTCCCTCAATAATTTATCAAAGCATACCTTAAAATATTACTTAATTACATAATTTAAACAGTAAAATATAAATAATAAAAGTACCGCACCGTTTTTAATGAACTTACGTACGACGAAGACGAGAGCTCAGAGAGCGAAATCGACGTTTGGACAATTATTAGGAACCACTACAATAATTATTTAAGAAACAAATAACACTAACAATAGAAGCATGATCAACAATCATTCAATTCGCTTTTTCAGAAAGAAAAAAAGAGAAAGAAAACAAGATGAAGTCACAAATATTACACTTCCTCATTTGGAGTATCGCACAGCAAGCAGGAGCGTATCAATTGAACAGCCCAGAGGATTACGCAAAACATACGGGTATAATATTTGAGAAGATGCAAAACATAATTTTCACGGACGGTCACACGGAAGTAATGATCAAAATTAATTTACCCATCAACCAAACAGACGTGAATAATATCCAGAGACAATTGACATCAATGCAAGCCATAGCCATAGCTGATGCCCCCGGAAAATTCAAAGAGGATGAAGGTAAATTATGGCCAATTCATGGGAAAATTAAGAGTATTCAAGAAAAACTATTAAAGATAGAAAATCTTACTAAAAATAAAATAACATCGACAAACAATAACAACAATTATCCTGATATGATCATGGAGCATGAATCAAACAAACCATTAAAGACATTGCTCGACATAAAAAAAGAAATTTCAAGCGATTTAGAAAAGATATCAACACCCGAAAGAAGACCCCTACCAGTGTCACTGGAAGACAAAATTAACAACCCTAATAGGCCTCGAAGAGACATCCAACAGTTGAAGAAAGGAAGGTTAGCCGTGTAAGGGCCGAATTTGACTTATTCGGGACGCAAGGGTTCGAACAAATAATAATTTTTTTATTTGGGAGGTTATCTTTGATCGGGATCTTATATTGCAAGTATAATTATCTATAAATGAATTTATATGGCTCCTTTTGACTCCGCGGACGCGTTTGCGAGAAATGCGGACGCACTTTACCAAAGCGCGGACACGATGGAATGTGAGTCTGGCTTTGAGTGTCGGACACGATTTGTTCCGCAGCCTCAGCTGCCGACCAAAACAGACGTATGCAGGAAGTGCGGAGTCGATTGTCAGATGTGCGGACACAATGCTTCGGCGTGCGGATACGTTGATGTCTTCGGCGGACGCACTCTGGATGTGCGGACACACTGCGAATGGCTATACGCTGCAGACACGCTGCATATGACAGTTGCGCGGACTCCCGCTGCTGTCTCCCTTTTAGTACGGAATACTTAACTTAAGGTTTACAGGTATAGTTAGGTAGGACGACAAGAAGGGTTCTGGATTAATTCAAATAAAGTATTTTACAAGGTGATTACTATATTCTTTGTTTTGTTTTATTTAATTTAGGCAGCACCAGAGGGTTTTTAAGGGTCTCACTCACTCACACGGACGTTCAAAAAGTATAGATAGTTGTTCGTATAAAGTTAGTTAAAGGTTTTACGTAGTTGCTATAATTTAACTTACATTGCAACAAACGTCTTCGGTGGAAGCGTCCTTCTTTCTTAGACGAGTGTGACGATCTTATGATACACGAGCTAGTCGTGGCAGAGTTTGAACTCCACTTACGGCAGATATATTGACGGTCCTTTCATCGCAGTGTACTATGGTCGTAATATACCTCCAACCGGAGCAAATATGCCAGCTTGCCTGCAGAGTTCGGTGGATTTCTAGGCCCTCCGATAGCTTACAGGTAGTACCTTGGACACCCTCTTACTATCTTGTGTATATCCTCTCGTAATAACTCCAGATGGACGGCTAGTCTTCAGCGGCAAGTCGTATGACGAGGTTAGACGCACACCGGTACCTGGTCTGGTCGTGAAAGGCGCTGCGCTGTTCGAGTCGAGGGTTTACAAAGACTCGACCCCGATCAAGGCAGTAACAAAATAATTGAATTCTGGGGATACCCGCAGCCAATTAACACTCGCCACCAAAAGAAGGATTACAAAAATCATAACGCAGCGACATACATGACAATGCTGTGTTGATCTTAAACAACGAAACCCGATCATGCTATTGCTTAACCAGCACACGAGGCTGGTATATTGCAATATATCTACCGTCAGCGTACTCACACATACTCACACAAATCACACGCTATACGCGTTGAAATCAATAATTAATAAATCCATCTCGGGAACTTACACCTCCCCCTTAGGATATTGGCGCCCTCGGCGATGGAAGTTGGCGCAAAAATAAAAAAAAGTGCCGCAATTGATGTACAATAATAAAAGGAAAAAAAAATCATAAATTTTTTTGATACTTATTGTCTTTTCACGGAGACGGTCTTCTTCTCCTTCAGTCTCTTCTTAATCCGACAGATCCTGCACTCATACGGAATCCGGCCGACACATGCTCCATTGGCCCAGTTGGTCCGACAGACTACACAGAGCAACCAATTCACTCCGTGCTCTTTGCCTTTATACCAGCAATCACCTCTGCAGTCGGTGCAGCTGGTAAAGAGAGACGGTATCTGTGCGAAAGATTGAATATTGGTCGAAATATCCAGTCTGTCAAGGACCACCTTAGGATATTTAGCAGCTTCGGCCTGCTTCCTCTTCCTCGCTTCAGCTTTTCTTAATCTGTCCTTCTCCCTTCTCTTCAGGATCTTTTCATCATCGGTTTGCTTTATTTCCGTGGTCTTCTTCGATTTCTTCTTTGCTTTTGATTTAGTAGTAGCGGACGTTGTTGGTATCCGGTACTCTAATCCTCTCTGAGCTGGATATCTACACCAAAATATTTTTATAAAATTAAAAATATCGTCCAACGTAGGAACTGGTGCATCTTTCTTAATAATCACAGCCCTCAGTTCCACTCGTCTTATCTTGTTGGGACGCTGTCGATAGTCCGCGAACGAAACCATGGACTCGTTGTGCCGATTTTTCCACTTGCGCGGACACTCTTGCTTGTCCCCGGACGAAACCGCGGACTTGGCATTACCGAATCTCCGTTTGCGCGGACACAAACGCTTGTCTACGCTCGAAATCGCGGACACATTGAACGATGTCCCACCTTTAGCAAGATCGCGGACTGGCGTAGTCGCCCGTGCGCTATAAGCACTGGAGTTCGTAATCAGCAGTCGACGCTCCGGATACGAAATTGCTGACATTGCCACTAGCCCCAATACTGTTAACAAACTCTCACTTGCATTTTGACTGTTCACGAGTTTTCTTAATTTATCTCTTCTCGATAGCCGAGGATTTTTCATTTTCTTTTTCAAATTGTTACCACCACCACTGCTGCACACTTTATTAATTAATTTTCAATAATTTTCTTGCTGAATTTGTACTTCTTCCTGCGCACGGTCTAAATGGCCCAGAGCCCTTTTAAGTACTGGTTCTGCAGTACTTAAAATACTGGAATTAACAGCAGGACACATAATGATGATAAACACTAGGTCTTTCTTTCACTTTTCCAAAAACCAACAGTCTAAAATGCATAAACACAATAATAGAACGTGTTTACAGTGCAAAACCGAATTTGCTAATGAGTCGTGGCAAGCGCAATCAGTCGAAACTTCGGCACGGCACTTCCCGGGTCAACGGCATGCAAAAGAATAACATTGCACGTAAAATAATCGGGGCAGCACCAACCAGTGTACCGACGTTGATTAATGTCTTCCCGAGTTCACGCGGGGCAGCACCTCCCTGGTTACCGATTCCTCTATTCTCGAACGGCCGGACCTCTTTTCTGTCTTGTTGGGCTTCGTAATGACTGCTGTAGAAATAATTTCAACGCATGTTTTACACACTAAATCAAATATGATTAAACGCGGAAGCCGTAATTACTAACTTTTGGTAAAAGAAACTATATGCACCCCCCTTAATAATAAAGTGCAAAACACCCATAGGACGTAATGAACAAATTAACAACATTTCGGTCTAACTTATAAAATAACGCGAATTTTTGAATTTAAACCAGCTACCGATCATTGGCACCCTTTATAGACTTGCGGAGAGAAAGTGACCTCTTAGTGAACAAATGCGATAACCGGAAAATTTACAGTCCGAAAATTGTTATTTTTGTACTTAATTTGTTAATTAGACTCATTCTTGTCCCCCATGAAAAAAATTATACAATTTGTCAATATGAAAAAAAAATCTTTAATAATGATCAGACCAAAACCGGACCTCTTTGTAATTTTACAATTAGGCATAGACTTCCAACGTATCAAAAAATATTTACAACATTTACATAAACAAAAAAGTTATTAATTTACCAATTAAAATTTTTCAACTTTTACAAAATTTTTTTACGTAGTATCACTCTATGGACTTAAGCACTTCCGAATCCGATGAATGGAAATTTGAAAAATTTTTCCCCAAACTCCCATGGAACAACCACTTAAGTCCTCAGAATAATACACTACATATAAACGCAGCATACACTCAGTCCAGCCTTCGATGTACAAAGTGCAATTCAGCACCATCGCGGCCGACGACTCCGATCATTCCCACTTGCATACTGCCTAGCGCCGAAGTCCAAACTGCAGGCTTGCAAAAAAAAAAAATTTTTTTTTACCACTTGGCTAAATCTTTACAATGCCTTGTCTGCAGTCTTATCTTAACATTAGACAAAACCACACGTCAACTACATCGAAATGGAATTCATACAAACAATATATTTCACCATTTGTTATTACTACCGCGTACTGTCACTACGCACAATTGCGGTGATATTCAACATTTACTTACACCCCTGCCGGTACATACATGTAGGCATAGAGCGCGAGTGGCGTAGCAACAGATTTTTCGACCAATTACTAAGTGCTGCGATACAAATAAACAACAAGTGCGAACGGTGGTGGTTAATAAGAAACGTAGCTGCATATTTACTAGTTCGTATACAAGAATACCGAATGAATAACCGGTACCACGGATTATGTCCGTGTATCGCCATGATACATGAAAATATACAATGCGATCAACCCACTCGACGCGAATTCTGCATAAACCACCACCGCCTGCATGACTCACACTACCGAAAGTACAAGCAACTTTCACAACGCCCGGAACTTAACGGCGAAACCGACCAGCGAGTAGTGAACTTAGTTGAGAGACAAATGCGCATTGATTATACTACAAAATGTCAATACATTCCTGATTATGGACACACACAAATGAATGAAAACTTGTGGCGGACGTACGGATTACATCTCCGCGTCAACCACAAAGGATACATCGAAAAGATACCCATACCGGTAAGCTATACAATTATATATTCGGAATATAAATTTAACATAAAATAAAACCTTAATTTGTTTTAAAACTATTTTTTTTATTTCAGACGAACAACAAGAAATGAAAGACCGAAAACCAAAACAGAACACCACTTAGATTAGAACCGCTAAATTCAGCCAGCGATTGGTTTAGCATGAAAAATAAATTAGATTAATTAAGTAAAAGAAAACTAATTAAATAAATAATATAACACGATATGGGTATTTTTTCAATTTATTCACCTGATATCACTTATCCCATCCCTTGCTTAAACAGAGAAAAACAGAAAGAGATAAAGAAGAAAAATTAAAAATGCAAAATCTCACAAGTTCATCCCCTGCACCGGCAAGGGAGGCGGCAAATACCTCGCGGAAATACTCCTCGGCTCAACAACTTCAGAGAATGATGAATCCCGCAGGAACAACATTCCATTTCCAGCTGGTAACGACGGTAGGCTGACAACAGGCGAGTACACTCGCCTCCTCTGATAGTCCTGGTCCTCCTCTCTTGAAAACCGTGACATTTCTAACTCGGACAAAACCTCAGACGAAAGATTTTGTCTTTTTTTTCCGAATGCTCCTGAATTTAATCCTCCAACATTTCCTACCAGCACAGCACTGCATCAGCAGGAGTAATAATAGCAACAAAATTACTGGTACGACACAGCCTGAAGTCACGTATACAGTATGAATGACTTTACTTCTCCTCAAGGCGGACATCTCGAAAAATGTTTCCTCCAATATCTTGAAAGTCACGGAGTCCTCGCTGTCCGCCCAACTCTTCAGCACTTGGGGGTCCGTATAGCCCAAATAAGGTAACGGCTGATCTTGAACAGACTTGTAGCTCTCCGTTTCCATCAGAGACAAGTTAAATGGTAACGACGCATTATAGAAAAATGTTTGATTCGATTTAATCACAGTTACTCCAAATAAAATTGTATTTCCGACTTGACATGGCACTTTTCCTTTATTGCCAACAATCCTGTCCCCCGCAATTCCACTTCCGTCTTTCGCTCGTTGTCGCATATAATCCTCATGTTTGACACTCCTGGAAGAGAATACAGCCATTCATGCGTACTCAACAGCTTTGTCCACACTGGAACTCCCTCAGACAAAACCGCAAACGTACATTTCTCCAAGGCCTTGACATCCGGACGAGCCAACAATCCGAACTCACACGGATTGTTCCCATGATCCATATGGAACGGCACGTTCGGCGAACAATTTGTCCACATATTTTATACAGGTACTAAGGAAACTCAAATCTGTTAGCAAATACTGCTCCATATTCTGCGATGTCACAATCAAAGAAAGATCCGAAGCAACTTTAATAAAGGATGTTGCATTAAACAAAATTTCATTACCCATTGGCAAAGAATGAATTTTGTAATAGGAAAATGTAGTCCTATCTGCTAATGGAAATTCCAAAACAATCCGTTCTATTCAGCAGTTCCTTCAAGACTTGATCCGCAGACAAAGTCTTCTCATCCATTACCAATTTACCATAAACAGACTCCAAATTTGATCTTACAACATGGGTTTGTTGAGACATCAAAATAGACAAGTTTGAGGACTGACTATACAATCGGTCAACATCAGCATGCAATTCCTCACGATCCCCAGAATCCATAGATCCAAAGAGAAATTTGAACCCCCATCCGATAAAACTAAATGGTGCCCATCTTCTAACCAATGCATGTGAATAGGTTGATTTCAATTCTTCATCTGATGGTGAAAAGGAAAAGAAATTCTGCAGTTTCTGTTGCAATGACAAAAGAAAGTTCAACTGAGACTTAGTCCTCTCAGACTGCAGAACCGATTCACAAGCGCTCTGTTTCATGATCTTTTGGTACACCAATAGGGAGTCCAAAAACTTGCGCTGCCTCCATGAAGCAACATCATCCCAATTACTGAAGTCCAGAGAAATGGCAATTTTCCATTTAATTTTATCAAAGTGCAGATCACCCATATACTCATAATATATGCCAGGATTATTGATGATATTTATGTCCCGATAATGTGTCACATTATCCAATCCGCTTTCCTCTACTGCATCCAACAAACCGCCAAACGAAAATAGGGCAAAAAGTGTAAGTCGAACCCACGCCATAATTCACTCCAAGAAAATCAGAAAAACACAATTTAGGGTTAGCGGTAGAATTTCTCTAACTTATCTTTGTGCTTCACAATCAAATTTCTATTAGCAGATTCAACCACAACATTATTGTTATCTCTCAACTCTCTCACAATAAAATTACCATTCTAGTATTTATCTAATTTGCCATATCTGGGCTCTTTAAGCACTCTTACTTCTTCACCCACTTCCAATTTAAGCGGTCTAGTCTTTTTGCCATAGTACTCTTTATTTTTAAGCTTGGACTTTATCAAGTTGTCCCTAGCTAAAGTTTGCAAAACTCTCAAACACTTAGTGAGATCCTGGATATACTCATTGTAAGTCTCCAATTCCTGTTTATTCGGCAGCCTGTTAGGAGCTCTAGCTGGCCTCCCATACATCAGCTCAAAAGGTGTAAATCCCGTGAATGCATGCACCGATGTATTGTATTCATGCATAGCGAATGGAATCACCTTGTCCCAATCTTGCTTATGGGAAGCCTTGTTCCTCAGAAAATCAGCTAATACAGTATGACTCCTCTCCAATGAGCCATTAGACTGCGGATGATAGGCTGTAGTAGTATTCAATTTAAACTGGAAGATCTCCGATAACTCTGCTAGCAATTTGTTTTGAAAACTGCGACCCCTATCACTTAAAATGATCTTAGGTGCTCCATATTGGCCTTTATATTGGGTACTGGGACCTCAAGACAAAACATCGAGAACAAACACTGCATCGTAAGTATATGCACATTACACTCACTAGTTTTGCATAAGGGCCCAACAGTATCAATTGCCACCTTATAGAACACCTCACTAGAAGTATCGGTGATCACCATTGGTTCTCTTGTTTTTACCTGTACCAACTTCTGCTCTTGACATATCTCACAGCGTCTAACATAATCGTGGACATCCTCCTTCATTCCTTTCCAACAGTAACGCTTACGGATTCTCCGATAGGTTTTACCCATACCTCTGTGCCCACCAAACAAACTGTTATGATAATCACGCAAAACCGTTGGTATATATTCTGCTGGTAAGGTACGACATGTACCCAAACAGATAGTCACACAGATCTTCATATTGTCAAAAATAGACTTAATCAGCTTCAGTAGGGCTCCTCTAGGCAAGTTATCTGTAAGCTCACCCGTCCTAGCCATCCTGAAAGACTTGAGTTTCTTTTCCTTTCGGATGTTCTTTAAATTCAGCCGACAGGTCCGTAAAACAGAAGGCTTAACTTTCTTCTTCGAGTTTTTCGCGACCACCAAGCTGAAAATAAAACTTTTTCAATTCAGGGTGATAATCACCTCACCCAGCTTTGGTTGTTGTCCAGCTAGATTGGACAGCCGTAAAGCATCCAATTTGAAAAGCAATTTGTGAGTGCCTAAGTTCATTTCCAAATCTTGCGAAACAAAGTGAACTATATTATCCTTAAGGGGTTATGACAGTGTTAAAACCTGAAAAAAACCAAAAATTGTTAGTGTTGTAAAAAATTAATAGATATATAGGTGCTCTAAAAACTATATATTTGCTTTCAAATACAAGTATTATACATCACTTTTATGCATAAATAATATGCAAAAAGTGAGTGTAACATTTAAAAACAATTAAAGGAATTGCTTACCAAAAATCATGATTTTCATCACTTTTGTTTGCTTGCCGCATGGTTCTGATGGAACCATACCATCAATTCTAATGAATCAAAGTGCCAAATCTTCCTTATGAGTCTGGTCTCAGACTAAGTGGAACAGATTCCTGAAAAACACAAAATTAATATAATTAATTAAACATATATTGACAATATTAATAATTATAGTGAATGTTACATATGTAAACATACGTAACATTCACTTTGAACTTATTTTTGCCAATTCTGCTCCACTCAGTTTGTGACCGTACTCATTAGGAAGGTTTTACACTTTGGTTCATCCGGATTGATGTTACGGTTCCTTCAGAAAGCTGCGGCAAGTACATGAAAAGCATGAAAAAACTAAATTTGAGTAAAAGGCATTTAAAGTTTATAATGTAAATCATACAAATGAACTCAGCTATACTTACAGAAACTATGTGGCATGCCTTGATTTGCTTTTGGTACTCAAATATACATACAATAAAGTATATTTGGTGGTATGCGCATATCATGCTCTGTGATAATAGCATTTAGAAGCTGGAAATAAAATAAAAATTATCGTTAGCTATTCATAATCAAGTTATGTTTATGAATTACAATTACATGCAATACTTACCATTATTAAATACACTGCAAGTTGTTAAAAAGTATGCAAAATAATACTCCAGACAGTCAATATAAACTCCCATCTTGCTGGATTGCACCCGTATACCTAAAAGCAAAAAATAAACCAACAAAGAAATAGGTCATTATGAACACAAGTATTACTAATTAGTTTCCAATACTTATCTGAATAATTTTTGTATTCTGCAGAAGCTCTTGCACTTTTACAACACCACTGAGGTTATAAGCATTGTCACAGCAGTTAGCAGACTAACTGCACTGATCTAGTGTCTTGGATGAAAAACAGCTGTTTGGCTGCTTTCTGCTGCTTTACAGAAAATTCTACTATACCGATCAAACAGTAATCTTCATTCTCGACCGGACGCTGTGAGATACAACCTGTTTGAGTGGCAAATTCAAATTTGTTGAATGCCTTTACTTCAACGCATTGAGTTTATTAACATAAAATCACACATAGAAAAATTAATTTTACGGATTTTATTTATTTTACGGAAATAATTTCATAACTCTTGAGAAAAAAACGGTTTGTAAAACGGTTTTTAAGTCGTATTTTCAGTAAGATTTCTCATGAAATAACTCTGTAAAAAGTGTGGTAGAACAATCCTTTTCACAAGTTTGGCCTAATTAAAATATTTAAAAATCACGATTTTTCAAAAATTTACTTGAAACAGATTTATCAGTTTTTTGTCGATATTTTCAAGGCAAATTTTTTTAGCAAAAAACAGCTTTCAGCACCATATTCTACGAACTATTAACTGTGAAAAAAGTGAATAAAAAAAATTAATATTTTCAAAATTTTAACACTGTCATAACCCCTTAAGATAGGATACTCCTTCCCTTGTAGAGCATCTTCAACGCCGAACTAGAATCATATGGATCCTCAAAATCCACCGCAGACATCGTTACAGCAGGTACTCTAAATGGTTGTTCTCTCTCGCAGACTACTCCAGAACTGTCCGCATCATCCTTCCTCACTACAGAGGATAGTGTATTAGCAGGCATCACCAAATTACCTCCTCCCGGGACAACACTTACTTTGGTTGCTAAAGGAATATCATTGTCTGTATCTTCTTCATTGTCCACCTGCTCAATCGGAGACAGATTACGCCAGTTGGTTTGATCCTCAAAATCATTCTCCTCCTGCCAAACCGTTGAACTGGCTCGCAGCTTCTTAATAGAAGACTTGGATCTTATAGGATGTACATTTGTATCAGCATAATCCAAAGCCCATTCTCTTAAGGTCTCGTTAATGCTTGTGTCCTGCACTTCCGTCTGTTCCTGTGATAGTTCCGCGTTACTGCACTCTTCCAATAGTAAAGAAGGCAGAGACCTGGAATTCCTCAAAGGATAGATCACTGAAATATCAGCATTATCCGCAGGCGAAACCGGAGTAACCTCAGAATCTTCATACGCTTCCACATAATCGTCCCAAATCAAAGTTTGAGGGTTATGTTGTACATTTCCCAAAGATTTATTCTGGCCAGAAGTTTCCGCCTCAATCCCAGACACATCATCTAAACTCAACCGCCCTTCTATATCACCAGCGGTAGACCTTCGCATAGTTGATTGCAATGGCCCATGAACCAATTCCCTCTCGTCACTTGAAGACGAAGAATCCCTTAACTGATTCTTTATTATATATCCTTAATAAAAGGTTTCGGCTTCTGTTTACTGGCCCTTTTGGACTTGACCGAGTCAGGTTTCATAACCTCTTCCACCTCACTTTCCCCAGGGCTCTTGTCCTCCTGAGCGCATTCAATTTCCAAATTTTCAGATTCCGGACAAACCTCATTCCGCACCAAACTTGGTAGTATAGAACGGTTCACGGAGGGCATCGGAGCATCATCTCTAGGATCTACAACTCTGTCCTCATTTACAGAACAACCAGAAGAATCCTTACTTTCTGACACTGTAGATATTGGATCAGAGAATGCAACAACCTTAGGTGCATGCAATCTTCTTCGTCTCAAGCGCTTTCCTATGGTACTTGCGTCCAGATCTGCCTGTCCGCCTTCCATACCCAAAGAAACAGTAGGTAAAAGATTTCTAGAGCCCGGTTTCCTTCCTGGTTTTGCGAACCGGTGCAGGCGTTACGTCGGACATCCTAGCAAGGGTTTGTCGAGCCAACGAGGTTTTAGTCGGCTTGGGCACAATTGGAAATAACTGCACCTCCCCCCTTAAGTCAATGCCAATTTCTTTGTTAATGTTTCCTGATGGAGATTTAACTACCGGATTTCGGGATAGCGCATCTGAGTTAACATTCAAACGGCCAGAGTTATACTTGAAAGTATAATAGTAGCCCCTCAACCGTAATCTCCATCTGTTTAGTCTGCTCATTGGATCCTTTATAGAATCGATCCAAGTCAATGGTTCATGGTCGCCATATATAGTAAAATGTCGTCCATACAAGTAATGTCTGAAATATTCCACTACAACAATCATAGCCAAACACTCCTTTTCAGTAGTTTACTCAAATCTACGGCTGCTAAAACCGGAGCTTCACACAAAGCCTTTTTAAGCAAGTCAAAACTGCCTTGCTGCTCTTCCGTCCACTCCAATTTTCAATAAAACGTCTGTAATAACCTGCTAGTCCAAGAAACTGCCTGACATTAGTCGGTGTCTCCGGAGTTGGAAACTTCGACACCGCTTCCAACTTTTCCGGATCGGGTCTTAATCCTGCACTGTTGATGATGTGTCCCAGATACTTATCAATCTGAAGCTTCAAACCCGTTTCGGACAGTCTCTCGAATAGATTACTTATTTTCTTTTCATGTTCCTCCAGATCGTTGGAGTAAATGACTATGTCGTCTAAAAATACATACAGCTCCGAGTCTTGCAGACCGGATAATACCCTGTCCATAATACGTTGGAACGTCGGAGGATTGGAACGTCGGTTGCACGTCGCATTGGACAAGCCAAAAGGCATACCTTTGTACTCAAAATGGCCGTATTTGGTGTTGAAAGCAGTGTTCTCGATTTCCTCTGGCTCGATTTCTATCTGATGGAAACCCATTGCCAAATCAAAGACTGAAAAGTACTTCGCACAGCCTATTTACTCCAATATCTCAGTAATGTTTGGTAAAGGATCTGCGTCTTTAATGGTGTTAGCATTAAGCTTTCTGTAATCTATCACCAAGCGATACTTCTTCTTACCATCAGGACCCGACTTTTTAGGAACTATCATTGCCGGACTGCAATAAGGACTCCTGGAAGATCGTATAACCCTTCCCTCAATCAATTTATTCAATTGATTGCTGAGTTCCTCGTCCAACCCCTGAGGTGCTTGCTCATACTTTACTCGGACTGGTACGTTATCCGTAGTACGAATATTATGTCTCACCATGGAAGTCCGCGGAGGCGGATCTCCAGGTAAATAAAACAGATGCGAATACTTCCTAACGATCTCTTTGATCTGCTCTCCCATCCCTTGCTTAAACAGAGAAAAACAGAAAGAGATAAAGAAGAAAAATTAAAAACGCAAAATCTCACAAGTTCATCCCCTGCACCGGCAAGGGAGGCGGCAAATACCTCGCGGAAATACTCCTCGGCTCAACAACTTCGGAGGATGATGAATCCCGCAGGAACAACATTCCATTTCCAGCAAGTAACGACGGTAGGCTGACAACAGGCGAGTACACTCTTTGCTTTGATCTTTGACCTCCTGCCTAGAATGGTGAGCCTTGAGCACCTTCTCCTTGATGATATTATACCTTTCGTTTTCATTGGCTGGTGGCTCTCCTTCCAACGGAAAATCCAGAATATCGTCATCATCACTGAAATCAAACGGCTCAAGATATTGTGAAGTGATCTCAATTTCTACCGGCTCCGGAAGTAAATTAGCAGCCATCGCATAACAAAATCCTTGATGATTAGTAACCACATTGTCGCCCAGGAAAACTCCTGGTATAGTTTTAATCTCAGGCAGATAAGCATCTCCCTGAATAGAGTTATCAGTAACGGGAATTTTTACCCGTACATGATGATTTGGTGAAAGTTTATAAACAAACTTAATAGTCTCCCTGCCTGAAGATAAATTCTCATCCACGGCCGTATCGTTAATAACATCCATTTGATGTACTTCTCCCGAACCATTCATCTGCGGACCAACTTGTTCCTCCATAACTTCCTTAAGATTGGAGACAAAAGGTATAGGAGTTATTGGTTGGCTTACCAGAATCATTACCCGATCCCCGTACCTTATATGAACCTTTTCCTTCATAAGAAAAGGTGCACGAAGGACGATGTCCTCTGGTAAAACCACATGACCAGGAATAATCTGGAAATCATGGTCCACATTCTTAATGGTTAAGCACTGTTTTGTACAATGTCTTAAACCCATGCGGCGAAATCCCTGAGACACTGTAGATAATATTCATGTCCCTGGCCACGTCCCGGAGCAAAACATTCTCCTTAACCACATTCAAGGAAGCACCCGTGTCTATCATATAAATAATGTTTTTATCCTCTATCTGAGGAATATTCAACTTGACAGACGGACAGGTGCCCACCATTGAATTAATGGATGCGGGAAATACTGGATTGGTTTTGACGGCTCTGTACTCGCTGGACGCGGCGCATGCGATGAGATCATCTCCGCGCCGTACCGACGAGCTCTTTGCCAGTTTCATTTTTTCTCTTGATGAGGAGAAACAGGCCTAGACTGATTTGGATTTTACAGTCTAGATTGATGATTTGGCTGACTCTGGTGTTGGCCATGGTGGACATTGTATGCTCCTCGATTCGCATTATGCGAATTACACTGCACATTACATGACTCGTAATCCTGCGGACAGCATGATGAGGAACAACCTCCATGTCCGCTCTGAGAACCGCAACATTGTTGTATCGGACAGTCACAAGACATCACCGCTGGCTTACTACAGCAATGATGATGCTGGAAATGCTGGTTAAACCGATTACTCGAGTGTCCAGAGCATGTAGTCTGTTGACAGCAAGAATTCATAGGCTGTGAATGGCCAGGACCCGCACTATTCGACCTCTTCAATATACCGTAGGCAGCAGTGGTTCCGCAGTAGGCTTACTGTAGCTTAGCTGAGGTGGTGCCACTATCCTACCAGACTCATTCACGTAAGTCTTCGGGAAATACCTATCATTTGGATTGTACTGATGTTGGATTTCCTGTCGGTTATAGGTAGTATCATTGAAGTTGACTCTTCTCACGGAGGATGGTTCTTGTTCCGTCTTAGATGGAACAGAGGAACTGCTTGCTTGATTTATCCAAAAATATCCGACCTCTCTTTCCCTGAGTTCTATCACAGACCTTTCCATCTCAAGCGCAACTGTGAAAGCTTCCGCTAACGTTTTAGTTCTAGCGGCTTGAACTCCAGAATGTATGGAAGGAGGAAGTCCTTCCACAAAAATCCGCCTGGCCGTGGCTTCCACATACGGCTTAAGATGAGTCTGGGCAGATACGCCTGAAACTTCTCCATCCGCTGCCACCAAAATCTTGTTAATCATGGAGACCAACCTTGAATGGAATTCTCGGATAGTCTCGCGTCTTTTCATTTGTGCATATTGTAACTCATTCTGGTACTGAAGAAGAGACTTAGAATTGCCAAATTCTCCTTCAGTATCTTTTTAAGGTCCGTCAAGCTGTTCACTGCATTGCCATCTAAAGCCTGTCTCACCTTGCCTTTCAGTTGGGCAATAACGTGCCTTAGGAACAGAGGTTCCTGCGCGTTGCTCAAAAGACTGAAGCCATTATCCACATCCTGAAGAAAATCCTTCAGACTCATATTATCCCCATCATACGTTTGGATAAAGCTAACAGCTCGCTGTACTTCTTGATCCAGCTGAAAGTCATGGAAATATGTGGACATCTGAAGCATATTTTGGTCCGTCTCAGCTCGACGGACGGCGTAGAAGTTGGTTAGAGCCTGAGAACGTTCCTTCACATCTTGAATCCTGTTGATTTCCTCCATCGTAAGGCTCGCCATCTTAAAGGAGTGGTTGCATAATTATTAATTAATAATTATAATTTTGCAATAACGACAAACCTCCCCACAAGGGATGCCAATTTGTAAGGGCCGAATTTGACTTATTCGGGCCGCAAGGGTTCGAACAAATAATTATTTTTTTATTTGGAAGGTTATCTTTGATCGGGATCTTATATTGCAAGTATAATTATCTATAAACGGATTTATATGGCTCCTTTTGACTCTGCGGACGCGTTTGCGAGAAATGCGGACGCACTTTACCAAAGCGCGGACACGATGGAATGTGAGTCTGGCTTTGAGTGGCGGACACGATTTGTTCCGCGGCCTCAGCTGGCGACCAAAACAGACGTATGCAGGAAGTGCGGACACGATTGTCAGATGTGCGGACACAATGCTTCGGCGTGCGGACACGTTGATGTCTTCGGCGGACGCACTCTGGATGTGCGGACACACTGTGGATGGCTATACGCGGCAGACACGCTGCATATGACAGTTGTGCGGACTCCCGCTGTCTTCTCCCTTTTAGTGCGGAATACTTAACTTAAGGTTTACAGGTATAGTTAGATAGAACGACAAGGGTTCTGGATTAATTCAAATAAAGTATTTTACAAGGTGATTACTATATTCTTTGTTTTCTTGTATTTTATTTAGGCAGCACCAGAGGGTTTTAAGGGTCTCACTCATTCACACGGATGTTCAAAAAGTATAGATAGTTGTTCGTATAAAGTTAGTTAAAGGTTTTACGTAGTTGCTATAATTTAACTTACATTGCAACACACGTCTTCGGTGGAAGCGTCCTTCTTTCTTAGACGAGTGTGACGATCTTATGATACACGAGCTAGTCGTGGCAGAGTTTGAACTCCACTTACGCCAGATATATTGACGGTCCTTTCGTCGCAGTGTACTATGGTCGTAATATACCTCCAACCGGAGCAAATGTGCCAGCTTGCCTGCAGAGTTCGGTGGATTTCTAGGCCCTCCGATAGCTTACAGGTAGTACCTTGGACACCCTCCTACGATCTTGTGTATATCCTCTCGTAATAACTCCAGATAGACGGCTAGTCATCAGCGACAAGTCGTATGACGAGGTTAGACGCACACCGGTACCTGGTCTGGTCGTGAAAGGCGCTGCGCTGTTCGAGTCGAGGGTTTATAAAGACTCGACCCTCGATCAAGGCAGTAACAAAATAATTGAATTGTGGGGATACCCGCAGCCAATTAACACGCCACCAAAAGAAGAATTACAAAAATCATAACGCGGCGACATACATAAGAATGCTGAGTTGATCTTAAACAACTAAACCCGATCATACCATTGCTCAACCAGCACACGAGGCTGGTATAAAATAAGTAATAAACAATATCAACAAATCAGCCAAGTATTGAGCAGGAGTCACAAAACATGTAATCTTCCTAGAATAAACATGAATAGTCAAACTGAAGTTAATAAAAATATAATGACAACTCTCAAACCTGTGAAACGGGGATTCGAAGTGAATTTACAATTTACGTGTATACCAAAAGCAAAAGTCACTCTATATACAAAATATGGATTCAACATACCACAAAAAGGACTGCAATCCAGTCTATACATACAACCCACAACGCCCTACATTATTGTAAAAGAAAATTATTATAAACATGTAGAATGCGGGGAGTTGAATAAATGTACAATCACCGTCGAAGAAATTACATGTACAAATCAAGGGTTCTGTTTCAAAGAAGAAATGGATTGCGAGGGCGATCTACTTTTGAATCCAGCTCCAGTAAAATTTAACAAATGCAATGTTGTTTACAAAAATTCAGTCGATGAATAGATACAATTTATTTATTCGACACAACAAATCAAATGTATACTACCACAGCCCGGAAATCTCACCTACATGTGCACTAACAATAGACAAGGTAACGAAACAATGGAAAATTCGGGAATAATAAGAATAGAACCCACATGCAATATAAAATTTAAGGGACTGGAGATCATCGGAAACTCATGGTTTCCGAAAGTCAACATAATATGGCCAAAAGCGAACATGCGGATAAACAACTTGACTGATATCCTTCAAAAAAGAACGTCGCGAAATGCATTTACACAAATCATCAAAGAGGTTGCAGAAACTAACCTATGACAGCTCGAAATAGAAGTAAGAATGACTGTCAAATCAGAAGAAGTACGTGGTACAAATGAAATAGTACTGCGAGCGTTAATAATTGTAACCATACTATTGATAATAGGAACACTCACCAATATAATAATGATAAACCATAAGAGTAATAAATACGTCACAAAAAAGGCACTGAGAAAAAGAAACAAAAAAACCGAAGGACAATACGGACAACTGAAGGTCGTCTCATCCGATTGCTAACGAGGCTAATGCTTGACTACCACCTATATTTATTCATACACACACACACACACATATATATATATATATATTATATTCATAAATGACAATACGAAGGAAACAATAGAATTGGTTCATTGCAGATCCTGTTATGCAAGTCCTTATGGTGCGTTCTCATAATCCTGATGGAACGTGTAAAAACAATATACGGATTATATGGATACGACTGCGGGGATCACCTCTCAAACTTAACGACCATCTAGTTGATTAATCTCGGAGATTGCGATGTAAAAAAGCCAGAATTGAATGTACAGTCCGGATACTCTGGCGATAGGTGGAATCTATGAAGAAAAGGATCTTACACGCTTAAGAGACATGATCCTTTTCTCGGTAGAAAAACCTACCGCATTAAGGGGATCAAGAACGTTTCAAAAATCTCGAAGCTATGTGTCGATAACTTAAAATTACAGTTTCCTCTGTAACTATTGTTCTTTTAAAGTTAGACGAATTTCGTAAACGTAATTGTACATAAAAAAACAAAATTTATCTTCAAGCATGGATAAAAGTTTCAAAATATTAGTTTATTTTAATAATTAGCATAAACGAGTGGTGCCATCTTCTATCTTTCCTTAGTTGAAGGTTTTTTTTTGCATTCTCCTACTAGTCCGGGCTGATCAACGCACACCAACGGTAGCAATGCGTGGCAGGCCAACATGTGTTTACCAGCTTCTGAGAATACAGCACAGCTTACTATGCAGTGGCTACCTACGCATGTCCCCGACGAAACGCGCGATGCTGAGAGTATGGGCAGAAAATACTAAGGTGAAAAAATGGGTAGTGTTTCCGAAAATTTTATGAGGGTAAAGGGCGATCTCGGAGGCTGAACGTGAACAATTCATAATAATTCAAAATTTGCAAAATAAATACTTTATGAACAGATATGTAATCTACAGAAAAGGCTTATTTCAGCAGAATTTGAATGATAAAAATCGAATGGTAACTACCTGAGATTATTAGACTAGTTTGATAATCTTCACTTACAGACTGTGAATTGATAACAGTGAAAATGCTCCGATTTTCGTGATTCAAGTTTTGTAACTATAAGTAATCATTACGCATGAACTGACGTAAGCCAAAAATTACCTTTGTTTAAAAATTGTTTATTTGAAAATTGAGAGTAGAATTTTTTCTAATGCTGTCTTATATGGGTGTAAGGGCCGGATTTGACTCCGGACCGCCTGAGTTCACTACAAATAATTATTTTTATTTGGAAGGATGTCTTTGGTCCCGAGACCTTATGTTTTTAAAATAATCATTAAACAATAATTTATTATTATTAATTTAGTCCGCGTGTCTTTTCTTATATTGTTTATAATACTTGTAGTAACAAAAGGTGGACGTAACGAAAGTGCGGACACGTCTGTACGAAAGTGCGGACACGTCTGTACGAAAGTGCGGACACGTTTGTACGAAAGTGCGGACACGATATTGAAAAGTGCAGACACGTCTTCGTAAAAGCGGACTTGATTAAATAAAGGCGGACTGCTGCTCTTGTGCCCTATTAGGATGTTGTGTGGACGAATTTAGTTCCGCAGACTTACCCTCCTTTAGTGCGGACGCGATTTGGAAAATGCGGACACAATCAAAAAGTGCGGACACGATATTCCAAAAGTGAAGACACGTCTTTAGAAGTGTGGACACGCTCTGCTAGTCTTCAAATGTTGGGAGTGGACTCTTGAGTTGTCCTTTATGCGTTCTTACTCTAGTTTAGGACTGAAGGGCTTGTTAGTGGGTAAAGGGCTTTTGTTAATTAAATAATCTTTTTCTCATCTAAACATCTATTTTCTTTTCTAATTGTTTTGTTTTATTAAGCCAGACAGATTTCCAAGGACGGTAAAGGGCCATTCATACTTTCGCATTCAAAGTTTATGCTAGTTATCTTACGTAGTTACTGATCTTGTACATTTGTTCTGTTATAATACTAAAGAAGCTAACTTACGCTTTTGTACACTCGCTGTGGTTCGAAGTGTCCTTCTCCCTTAGGGCGAGTATGTGATCTTAAACTACACAAGCTAGTCGTGGCAGGTTATGTAGACTTATCTAAGCTGCGGCTTCACCCACTCACGCCAGATATGTTGGCGGTCCTTTCGTCGCAATGTATTGAAGTTGAGCAGTACTTTTGACCGGAGCAAATATGCCAGCTTGCCTGCAGAGTTCAGTGGATTTCTAGGCCCTCCGATAGCGTACAGGTAGTACCTTGACACCCTCTTACGATCTCTGGTAAAGTCTTCTTCAACAGCTCCAAGTAGTCAGCTAGTCTTCAGCGGCAAGTCGTAGTGACGGCAACAGCTTGCTTTACCGTATGCGAAGAAGTTAGACGCACACTGGTACCTGGTTTGGTCGTGAAAGGCCCCGCGCCGACCGGGCTCTGAGCTTATAAAGTCTCATCCCCGACCAGGGCGTTGGTCAGATGATTAATACGTGAGGACACCGAAGACCAATCAAAACTCGCCACTTAGAGAGAGGTTACAAAGATGTTTTGAACGCTGACATGAATAAAAACGCTAACTTGCTCTCTCAGATTGAAACTAACACATACCGTTGCTCAACCAGCTCGCGAAACTGGTATATTGCAAACATACATTGTCAGCACCCTCATTCATACACTCGAGGCGTACGCAACAACAATCACACCGTCAGCGCTCTCATTCACAGTCATACAGTATACTACACGAAAATCAACCACTCAGCAAACATTATCGATTAACAAATAATATAATCAATCAATCGTGGGATCTTACATGGGTACCCGTACAGAGAGGACTAAGCCTTTTATGACACCAGTGGCAGACCCTTGGCTAGAGCGTTCTAATGAGGGTCACACCTGGTCTCACCTAAGGGCACAACCTCTACAAATAAAATTTTTCCTTAAAATTTTTCAATGTTTCAATATTATGAATTTTTGTATAATATATTATTCGTTTTTAAAATTTACTAATAATAACAAAAATTGAATCATAAAAATTGGATGATTTCATATTAATTAATTTAGGCCAAGCGCCCTAGCTTTTTTGTGGACTTAAAAGTAGCTCGGCAACGGATACCGCAATTATATAGAGAAAGGGAAGCCCGTATACTTTCGGACACGAAATCTGTGCGGGAACGTTGTTTATTATTAATAATAAAATGCAAAAATGCATTTTTTTTAGTTTTTTGCTTTTAACTCGTAAAATAAGAGATTAACGTAAAAAAGTAAAGAGAGAAAAGTTGTAGCTGATTAAATTGCGAAGAAATTCATACATTGAACGTCTCTATCCGATGAATGGACATGGAGGAAACCTCGAAAAACCGTGAAAAACACCGCAAAATCGACGTTTTTTTAAAAATTGAAAACTAAGCCATTTTTACACTTTTAAGGCTCAAATTTAGAATGAAGGAAGGGCTTTATACCTAGTTTCATGTCGCCAAAAAATGGAGCTCTGCGCCAATTACTTTTTGCATAATTGCAAATTGAATTTTTTATGTACGACTTTAGTGCACTTTTGTGTGCGCGAGCACGAGAAATTGGGGAGTCCTACTGGAATTTGGAATACAGCGTTGAAAATTTTATGATTTGAACAACGAAGTGTATATTTTGGATTTGCGAAAAAAAGGTTTTGAATCGATGAAAAATGAACTGAAACGTGAGCGAAAACGGCCGAGCGCGTGGCAGTGATGGCAGAGAAAGTGTATATAGATATACAAGCGCGCTACGACGCCGCGCGCTCGGCCGTTTTCGCTCATGTTTCAGTTCGTTTTTCATCTGTTGAAAACCCTTTTTTCGCAAATCTAAAAAAATACATTTTCTTGTTCAAATCACTCCAGTTTTTGGGGACATGAAAGTAGGTATAAAGCCTTTCCTTCATTTCAAATTTTAGCCTTAAAAGTTAAAAAATGGCTGAGTTTTCAATTTTTAAAAAATCGTCGATTTTGCGGTGTTTTCCACGGTTTTCCGAGTTTTCCTCCATGTCCATTCATCGGATAGAGACGTTCAATATATGAATTTCTTCGCAATTTAATCAGCTACAACTTTTCTCTCTTTACTTTTTTACGCTAATCTCTTATTTTACGAGTTAAAAGCAAAAAACTAAAAAAAATGCATTTTTGCATTTTATTATTAATAATAAACAACGTTCCCGCACAGATTTCGTGTCCAAAAGTATACGGGCTTCCCTTTCTCTATATAATTGCGGTATCCGTTGCCGAACTACTTTTAAGTCCACAAAAAAACTAGGGCGCTTGGCCTAAATTAATTAATGTGAAATCATCCGATTTTTATGATTCAAGTTTTGTTATTATTAGTACATTTTAAAAACGAATAATATTTTATACAAAAATTCATAATATTGAAAAATTGAAAAACAAAACTTTGTTAGTGTAATCATGAAAATCTGAGCACTCACTTTATCAAGTAATTACCAGTCGATTTTTGTGATTCAAATTCGGGTAGCGTTTTGTAGTTTTATAAATCGTTTACATCTATTAAATTTTTTTGTTAGCCAACTTATGTATTCAAATTCGAATTTAATTTCAACGATCTAAATGAACCGTCATAAAAGAGACACTACGGCCTGCGACCCCGGCCTACCCACAGGTCAAGTAGTATAAACTGCCGCGCGGTCTAAGCGTTTTGTTCCAGGTGGTGAACACGTGTACCAAGTTGCCGCTACCTTTTACTAAGAGCGTAGTACAGCTTGCAGCGAGTGGCTATGTACACTTATCCCCGGTGAAATGCACGATGCTGAAAGTGTGGGTAGAAAATATTTGGCATGAAAATCTATGGTGAAAAAATTCTTGCTCGGGCCGGTCGCGCGTGCTGTTGGAGCTGCATTACCGATCTTCCGGGAAGACTTGAGAAATGAAATTCTGCGCCTCCTGTTGCCTGTCAAAGAAATAACATTTTTCCTCTTTCTTACCCTCTTCTTACCCCTCCGAAAGGTAAAAGCGGAAGAGTTTGTTTGCTACACGAAGATTCGGTTTTATTCTTTCATGACGCTCGAAAACTTAATATTTTTGTGACTATTATATACATTATATAAATTAGTTTACGGGTAAACTCAGTTTTTATGCGTTCTTTTCGTCAAATAACTTTTATAATGCATTTTCTCGGATGCATGGTACGAATGCAGCGCTTTTTATCGCCTAGCGGAGAAAAGTGGAACTTATTTTTTAATATTTTTTCAAAATTTTTTAAATATTGCAGTCATGCCGTAAATTTTACGTCTTTATGAATTATTTCCCAAATTTTCACAGCGATCGTAACAATAGCCTCGGAGTGGTTTCGAATATACGAAATCACTGCTTTTTGAACGTTCTTGATCCCGTTAAATCAAATAGCCCAGGGAATGACAGGGAGGTCGACAAGAGGGTATCGGAATTCTACATTTGCTAGACGAACAAACTATGACTGCGCTGGTAAAAAATACATGGGATCGAATGAGGTCCAGTTTCTTGGCATTCGTCACCGCCAGTGGGGGAAGAATAGGAATTATAACAATCTGTAGAATTGTGAAACTCTTAATCGACACCGTTATTCACGGGTACGCGATTTACAGTTTATACGTGTTTTCTATACATGTACTCGGGGCCATATGGAATTCAACCAACCCTTACTGCCTTCAGCGGTACCAATGATTGAAATGGAGAAAACCGCATCCGAAACACTTCACGCACAAACGACACAAACGCAAATGGGGGAGACACAACCGCCTCCATTATATCTAGACGTACAAACTTACATGAGACTTCAGTTTCATTACAATTTATGTTATTGTCATATTATTACCAAGGTGAAGGAAAAATACAATCTATGAACGATAATTAAAAGAAAAATATATATATATGATATAAGGGGAAAGGAACTTCCAAAGGAAGGAAAAGTAAGGATAAAATTCCAACTACTAAAACTAGCAACTAAGATTCTAACGTCCCAAATTAACACAAAAGAAAGAAGAGAGTGAACTCTCGAAGAAAAATTTGAAGCAACTTTTTCTCCTTATTAGAAGGAATACTCTGTAAGATTCATACAATTTCTGTTGAAAAAGTAATATCAAAATAAATATTTTATGACAAAATAGTCGCTTTATTTCGTTTTCCTTTTTGGATTATCCTTATTTCCATAATGTCAACATTACGCATTTGGATAATAGACACGACCGCGATATATAAAGTTCGGGTCACAATTGAAACTATTCCCGATTGTGGTCATTTTTAAGGGAATGTCGAAGCTAATATGACGAGTTATGATTATAGCAGTTCCAAATTTTTAGTAAACACATGCTTAACATCATTCGAAATCAAACTGATAATTGATACAAAATTATTCTGACTACCTCGCAACAAATTTTTTATTCAATATCAAAATTTTTGTTTTCAGAGTTTATTTCATAAAAAAGGGGTGACGGTTATGTACATATAACGGTTCCAAATTTTTCAAAAAAAAAAAATTTATATGTATATATATATACACACAGAAATCAAAGATGAAGTAAACCAGATAATTGTAATAACTATCTCGAGTAATTGTACTCTAATACAATAAACGAGACTATGTATTTGCTATTTTAAGGAGAATAAAATTTTCAAAGTAATTTAATGTCTCATTTAACTTTAAAGGCTTTGACTTTTCCTTAAAAATGAGGAAAACGAAAGGTGGGGAAGAGGAAAGAAAAAAAAACCGTGGAATTTAGAAAAAAAAACAACCACATATATTCTGTAAAACAAGAAGACAGAGAGAATTATACATTTCAAAATTTATTTTTACAATAAAAGGGATCCCAGGGTTGAAGATACCGGGAAATATGGTTGGCTTCAACTTCGGCAATGGGCATTCCCATGCACGGGACTATCTGCCAGGGCTGAAAAGAAAGGAAATTTTTTTTATTAATTATAAAATTTTAGGAGAAACAAAATAAACAAAAAAATAATAGTTACACAAAAAAAATAATAATGTGAAATACTAACCCCTTCGTCCTCCCACCGCATGAGTGAAGCATCCTCCTCCAAAGGAAGCCCACACCAGCCACAAGGTGAATCCCCTCTGTCAAAGTGACAGAGAACAAAACTCTCCTCGACACCCGACGGGTCATAGTCGACCTTGTTCCTAAACGAATACTGAAAATTTTTTTAGATTAATTTTAAAAATACAGAAAAATACTTATATATGGGTGATTCTCTGTGAGATCGACCGACCGAAAAATAGACCTCACTATAACTCTGGGAATTTGTTCTAGAAGTTGCCACGAATTACTCCAAATTTTTTCAGATTTTTTGAATTGATTGTCTTAGAGTTACAGGGGGTCAAAGTTAATAAAATTAGTTTTTTTTGCATTTTGTACTGATTTTCAAAAATTCATAGCTCCTCAGGGAAGCATTTATCACTATAGGGACAAATAACAATTTTTTCTTAAAATTTTCTCAATTTTTCAAAAAAAATATTTTGAAATCATACATATATGTATTACAAGTCATATGTGTAATTTAAACTTTGAAATTCAAAATTTTCAAGGTACGACCCATCGGATCCCAACCAAAATTTTTGTAAAGATTGCTTATTTTAGTAGAAAAGTTTCTACGTATCTCCCAATCCATCAGACTTGCTCTATTTCTTGCTAAAAATAAAGTTATTACTCATATTTTGCTACATTTGGCAAATAATGATCTACTTCCGCCTTTATAATTATAAATTCATCTGAAATAATTATAGTATGTATAGTAAATATTAGGCTGCCAAGTTCCAGATCCATACTGGAAATTTTCAAATGCGGATAGCCTTAGCGATGGAGAGACTCAGTAGGAGTACAACGGATTTTGAATTTTTGAAATCGGTTAATATTTGGTAGCTCCTATGTAATTTCTTTTTTTTAAATAGGATTTACTACAGGCAAACAATTACACGAATATAACTATGAAATTATGGTGATTTTCTGATATTTTCTTTTCTCAAGCTTATCACCGTGTCGATAGCAATAGGCTCGAAAAAGTTTGGTGCAAAAATGTTAATAAATAAAGAAGTGAACAGGTGCATATTTTGACTAAAACCACCCAACTTTGGAGTCAATTTAAGGTACCTTCCACTGCTTCGATAACTTTGAAATTTTAACACAACGTTCTTCGATTCATACAAAAACGATTCCAGAAAGAATTTTGCGAAAAAAGTTTTAAGAAGACGGTTAAAACTCAAATGAAAGTTCTGGCTTTCGCTTCAAAAAGTAGGTGAAACGTCAAATTTTTTTCCGAAATAAGCTTTTAAGAGCCCTTGGTCCCTCCCGCAGAGGACAGAACACGTGGTGCTACACGTGCTGTCGTTCGCAGCTACAGCTCCGGGTACATTCCATTTTATTTTTCTCGTAATATCAGTTGATACAAGAATATTTTGAAACCATTCGCGGTAAATAAATATTACAATAATTATTATAATTATACTTTATTATCAATAAATTAATTATTAAACAAATTTATGTTTAAAGAATAAGCCGAATATTAATGATTACATAAATTACAATGAATATAATTATTAAAGCTTTGTTGTTAACAAATTAATTGATAACAAAAATTTTTTACGCTTGAAGAATAAAGAAGTATTAATCACTACATGCATTGCAACAAATATAGTCATTCAAGGTAATCTGTTATTAACTAATTAATTGTTAACAAATTTTTTTAGAGAACAAAATTAAACTTTTATAATTACAGATTTCACAAAAAATTTCGGGGCATTTTAAATGTTTCAGAAAAATTTACAAAACATGAAAAAACGCATTTTGTACAGTTTTCTGTTAATATTTCGAAAAGTATATCGATTAGGTAAAAAGTGTAAACAGATAAATTGTAGACTATGAAATTTTGAAAAAAATAAGCTATCAAACAGTTTGATCGGTTAAGTGGAAGCGCGGAAAATCGAAAAAAACGTGGAAAATTTAGCATTAATTAAAAAATGCATACCTCCGCTATTTTTCAACTTTAAGAGCTGAGCTTCGGCATGAAAGTAGTTGTTGATATGCAATTTCTATGTGTAAAAAATAAACGCGATGTGATCAATAGTTTTAGCACAGTAGCGGTATGATTTTTTTTATGCAATATCTTATAAATTGCACCCATACTACGCTGATACTCTAATTGGAAATTTTAATACGGATTGTTAAAATTGAAGTTCAATAGAACAAAATGTATATTTTAAAATTTCGATCAAGTAATTCTAAGAACTTGAAAAACGCACGCGAACACGAGTACAAACAGTCGAGCGCGCAGAAACTGACGAGTAGTGGGGGAAGCATTGAAGGAGAGAAGCAGTGCTGAACCTCTAGTGCTTCCCCCACTACTCGTCAGTTTCCACGCATTTCACTGTTGCACTAATGTTCGCGTGCGTTTTTCAAGTCCTTAGAAGTACTTTATCGAAATTTTAAAATATACATATTGTTCTATGGAACTTCAATTTTAACAATCCGTATTAAAATTTCCAATTGGAGCATCAGTGCAGTATGAGTACAATTTATAAGATATTGCATAAAAAAAATCATACCGCTATTGTGGTAAAACTATTGATCAGATCGCGTCTATTTTTTACACATAGAAATTGCATATTAACAACTAATTTCATACCGAAGCTCAGCTCTTAAAGTTGAAAAATAGTGGAGGTATGATTTTTTAAATTAATGCTAAATTTTTCATGTTTTTTTCGATTTTCTGCGCTTCCACTTAACCGATCAAACTGTTTAATAGCTTATTTTTTTCAAAATTTCATAGTCTACAATTTATCTGTTTACACTTTTTACCTAATCGATATACTTTTCGAAATATTAACAGAAAACTGTACAAAACGTATTTTTTCATGTTTTTTGTCAAAAAAAATCATTGTATAAAAAATGCACGAGTTCATTTTATGTTCCGGTTACTGGGAGCATTAAAAAATAATCAAATAATTAAATAATTAAAAAAAATCAAATAATCTACGGTCTTAATCTATTATGGTTTATTTTTAAAAATAAAATCTCCCACGCTTTTCTTCAAAGTTTCTCTACTGCAATTTTTGAAAAGATCTCTATGTTTTTCAACAATTTGCATTATGTTCTGTTTTACAATTTCGTTTTTACTTAGATAGCAATTATATTGAGAGGCAAGTTGTACACCTCTTTCTGCGTGGTCGTTGACCACTTCAAGAGCATGTACAACTCTTTTAGCTTCTCTAAAATCCTCTCTAGCTTCCCAATGTTGAGGATCAACATTTAGAAAGCTCGTACATAACTTCAATTTATTGAAAAACTTGATAGTTTGACCACTTGCAAATTTATCTAAAGTCAAGTCGTCAAACGCATGTTTTTCCAATAAATTCAAGTCTGCTTTTTGAGAAAACTTATCGTCTTTTGAGCCTGAGTTAATCGCATCACGAATTAAAATTTTGCATTCTTTCGAAACTTCATTATCAAAAAGAGCTAATGCGATTAACTCTTCTCCTAAATACCATAAATGCTTTCTAAATTTCTTAAAAACAGCATCAGCAATTTTTTTATTAATGCTGCTGAAATTCATGAGATCTTTCAAAAATTGCAGGTCTATCCTTGGTGAGATTTGCGGAATATTTGCTTTAAACCAGGCCTTTTGATACACTAATGTAATAAAAAGGCACATATTCCGTAAACCTACCAACTCGTTAGCAGTTAAAGTAAACTGTTTTCTAAACAGAAAAATTTTTAGCGAATAAATCGCCTTCGCCATCCAGCGCGCGTGGTGAATGGGGATGAGGGCCTTGAACTTCATCCCACCTTCCAATTTTCCTCCTAGAAATACGACTATAAGCTCTAAAAACTCCTTATAGTCGGCTCTAGCAAAGGAAGTCTAAAAAAATAAATGTTGTTCTTATATTATACAGTAAATCAATTTTGAAATAGCTATATGATATTGTGTTACCTGAAGCTGTTGCCTCGCACAATCAAGAATCTGTTCCACGTCTTTTTTGACGTGCTGAGAAACTTCAACGTCTTCTATTCCCGACGCGAAGTTCGCTGTATCAATACGGTGCCACTCCTGCTGAAATCTCTTAAAAATCTGTACTTCTGGACCTGCAGAAGTACAGTTTAAGGATTGCTCGAAAGCTGATTTCAGCGTGAGCTCATAGACATGATGTCTGCAAGCACAATGTAAAAGCTTGCGTCCTAATTCTTCTTCAATTAAGACGCAAGCTCCACTGGTGGCACCAGTATTAGATGCCGTCGTATCAAATACTAGGCCGCATACGTCGTCAGCAATTTCCCATTCGTTTAGAAGTTTCACGACTGCTTTGGCCTGCTCATCTCCCGTTCCTCTAGAGATCTTGGGAATACCTATCATCTGCTTGGTTCCCACGCCAGTTACAAAAACTGGAAGCCGCTCAACTTTTCCATACTTATTATTTGGATCCTGGAACTGCTTTCCGTCCCAATGTACGAAAAGGCGTTCAGCATGTCCAGCAAGGAAACTATCTTTGATGTCTTTTGAGAGGCTTCCCCGATGACGTATCCGTGCTTGGCGAATCGATTCTGGACTCACAAATAACTCATCCACATCGATGCCAAGATTGTGAGCCATCGCTACATAGATTCGGGTAGCATCCCGATTACTTACTCTTGCGCGATCAAGCGCAAGAGTAAGATCACCCGTTATGATCTTTCTCTTTTTTGGCTCATGCGAACGTTGGATTATTGAGAATTCCTCATCATCCTCTTCAAAATCGCACTCGAAAGCTTCATTTAAAGAGTCGAGATCATCCTCGGGAAGAAAGCAGTCCAACAAATTAAATGTATTGTTAGCTTGCTCAGTTTTTCGAATAGCTCCTGAAAATGAAAATAAAAATTATTGTAGAACCAATATATTATCCAATTTGTAGCGAGAAATGAATAATTTTTAGTTTCTCAATTTATAAAAAAATTGAGTAGATAGAAGGATGTCGATTCGATAACACCTATTTTTTGCTCATTCTACCCCGAATTAAAAAAAGAAAGAGCAAGATATGTTCAATATTGGCTGATTTATGACATTTTTTCCCGAGCGCTACGTTTTGAAGTATGATTTTCAGTTTCGGCTACTGACACCTAGAAACTGAAGATCATACTTCAAAACGTAGCGCCCAGAAAAAAATGTCATAAATCAGCCAATATTGAACATATCTTGCTCTTTCTTTTTTTAATTCGTGGTAGAATGAGCAAAAAATAGGTGTTATCGAATCGGCATCTTTCTACCTACTTTTATTTTCTTGCGAATCGAAAAAATACGAATTTGACGATTTTCATGGTTTTTTTCAATTTGCAAGAAAACAAAAGTAGATAGAAGGATGTCGATTCGATAACACCTATTTTTTGCTCATTCTACCCCGAATTAAAGAAAGAAAGAGCAAGATATGTTCAATATTGGCTGATTTATGACATTTTTTTCCGAGCGCTACGTTTTGAAGTATGATTTTCAGTTTCGGCTACTGACACCTAGAAACTGAAAATCATACTTCAAAACGTAGCGCTCGGAAAAAAATGTCATAAATCAGCCAATATTGAACATATCTTGCTCTTTCTTTCTTTAATTCGGGGTAGAATGAGCAAAAAATAGGTGTTATCGAATCGACATCCTTCTATCTACTTTTGTTTTCTTGCAAATTGAAAAAACCATGAATTCGCGTTATTGTATAAATTATGAAAACCTACCTAAATATAATTATAATTACTTAGTACTTACCTCCTCGAGGTTTTTCTTGGTCGGTTAATTCCTTGAATGCTGCAGTGTCAATGATATCATTCAAATTCCCACTCCTATCTAGCTGTTGAGCCTTTAAAAAATCAAGGACGTCTTCGTCCATGTTCTCAGCTTTAGCACTGTTGGAAATGTCAAATAATTTCTCAAGTTTGCACGCGAAATTACTTTGTTTAATGCACTGTGCTACACTTTTAGACTTGAGATTTTTAATTATCAGTTGATGTTCACGATGAATTTTTTCTAATTTAGCGATGCAATCGGATTCTTTGTTAATGGGAATCCCTGCATATTCCCAAAAAACGGCGACTTTCCTTATTGTTATAGTTGCAGACCGGCGATGAGGTTGTTTTCCATTTCTCAACTGATAGTAGTAGCACTGTAGCACTTCACGATTGGATGGTAATTTTGAGCCCCGGAGGTCTTCCTGCGTATGACCCACTATAGCAATTTCTGTAGCGGCTCGTGAGTCTGGCATGTTGATTTTTTAATTTTATGGACACTTTTTCAGCAAATTCGCAGCTAACGCGTTGGACGTACGACGTGCACTGCTCCACCGTTGCAGGCGAAATGATACTTCTACAAACCTCTCACGGTCATCCGTTTCGTTTACTCTATTTACCTGCACCGAAAATGATGGGCGTACCTTCGTGACTTATAGATTTTATCCTAAGAGAAAGCTAATGCAGAACGAGGGAGGGAGAGCATGACGTGTTCGTCCCTTCTGCATAAAGATTATAGCTAGAGACTGTTGACGCAGTGGTACTAAAAGCAATGCGTGGAAACGAAGAGAGGTATAGATAATAAATCACGCCACTCAATCCTGCGGGATGGTCATTGCTTTTCTCTGCTGTTTACTTGCTCCAAAATTTTCTAGTTTGACATGGCGTTGTAATTTTATAAATTTAAAAAAATTCGTGAATTTACATGCGAGCTTTAGTATATCTATATAGCATTAGGCCAAGCGTTAGAGCTCTAAAAATAGGATTTTTTGCGTTTTTTGCTTTTAACTCAAAAAGTAACAGAGTCACCAGAAAAGCGTCAACAGACAACTTGTAGAGTATTAAATTATGAAGAAAATGAGTTATCGGAAAAGTAGATCGGATAATTAGAAGCCGAGAAAATGAGGAAAAACGGGAAAATTTACCGTTTTTTTGAAAATTCGTAAGTCCGCCATTTTTTAAGTTTTACAGTCGAAATTTGAGTTAAAGAAAGATCTTTGTAAGTACTTTAAGCATGCATAAGCTCAATGCCACAAGATGAATACTTTTTGCGTAATTGTAACTTGTTTCTTTTTACTCGAATTTTCAAAATTCTCTGACGCCGCGAGAAAAGGTATTAGATGCATTGTGCAAACGGTAATGAAATGTTCAGGTTTCACTCTACAAATCGTCCATACATGTTAGTGCCGTAGAATGCTTTTAAATGGAAGAAAAATGCACGCGAACGTCGGCAAAAACGGTCGAATTCAGCGTGGCGCACGAGTGGTGGGGGAAGAGCACGCTGTGTGAGACGAGAAGTGTGTAGTATATAGATATACAAGCGCGCTGCGCGCAACTTCTGTCTGTTCTCCACGCCTCTTGCTCTTCCCCCACCACTCGTGCGCCACGCTGAATTCGACCGTTTTTGCCGACGTTCGCGTGCATTTTTCTCCAATTTAAAAGCATTCTACGGCACTAACATGTATGGACGATTTGTAGAGTGAAACCTGAACATTTCATTACCGCTAGCACAATGCATCTAATACCTTTTCTCGCGGCGTCAGAGAATTTTGAAAATTCGAGTAAAAAAAAAACAAGTTACAATTACGCAAAAAGTATTCATCTTGTGGCACTGAGCTTTTGCATGCTTAAAGTACTTACAAAAATCTTTCTTAAACTCAAATTTCGACTGTAAAACTTAAAAAATGGCGGACTTACGAATTTTCAAAAAAACGGTAAATTTTCCCGTTTTTCCTCATTTTCTCGGCTTCTAATTATCCGATCTACTTTTCCGATAACTCATTTTCTTCATAATTTAATACTCTACAAGTTGTCTATTGACACTTTTCTGGTGACTCTGTTACTTTTTGAGTTACAAGCAAAAAACGGAAAATAGTGAATTTTTTTCATGTTTTTGTTTGTAATAATTAAATGATAAAAATGTTCGAATTTATATTATTTTTCTTTCAATCTACATACAATTTACCAACGAACTGCGGTGGTCCCTGGTAGAAAAAAGACGAAAAAACTATTGCTTGGCGTATATACAGTAAGGACTACGGAGAAACGAAACGTAAAGCTGTGAGAAGCGTAGGAAAATGCATCAGTGCGACTAGAGCGAAAGAGACAGATTTTCTCTTCCTCAATTTTCTCTTATTTTCCACTCTCTACCCGACCTTTTTTTTTGCACGGACTCTGAGAATCGAAACTTATTCAAGGGTCGGAAGCAGGCAGCGGGAGAAAGTCCTGTAGCGAGAGGTCCCGAAAAGCCTGACCCTACCATAAATTTTACTAAGTATTTATGACTGGGATAATGATGCTTATTGTCCTGTTCCACTGCTCATTACTTCTTTTAGTCAGGTTGGTACACGATTTCGACACTAGGTCACGCATCTTTGCAAGCGCGTAGGGGCTATTAAATATTAACCGATTTCAAAAATTCAAAATCCGTTGTACTCCTACTGAGTCTCTCCATCGCTAAGGCTATCCGCATTTGAAAATTTCCAGTATGGATCTGGAACTTGGCAGCCTAGTAAATATGTATAATACATAATGAGGTGATATTTCTGAATGTAATAGATAATAATTCTATATTTATATCATCTAAAATCTGGATTAATAGTTAATTTATAAAATAGTACTTACAGTCATAGACGTGTGAGGTGGTTTTAACTTGTTTTCCCGTACTAACATATTTGAATCACCTGTAACAAACAAAGAATAATTTATTTTAACACAAAGAATTGTGTTCTTTTATTTAAAATTAATTGAATTAAAAATAATAAAAATATACATATCTGATGTTCAATGAGTCATTCACAGTATCTTCATATACACATGACTTTTGTCCAAGTGGACTTTTACACTTTAAACTTTCTCCAGGCTACAGCTCAGACACTGTTACACACGCGGAGTACGAGTTTTAGAGGGTTTAAGTGCATTTTAAACAATATATTTTATTATAAATTATTGATCCCGGCCCGTATGAGGTTAGGCAGCTGATAGCAGCAGCAGTAGAACTAAAGCTTCAGATTATACTCAACATAATAGCACGAAAGTGCGTTGGCGGCAGTTATACCCTGTATTAGGAATGAACAAGACGGCGGCAATTTTGAAAGCGCGTGCGATTGGAATATATTTAGTTGGTTTTCGGCATAGTTCAATGTCTAGTTTCAACCATTATTCCATAATGTAAGAAATAAACAAAATCATCATAATAAATAAAACAATCGGCTAAATGCATTTAAATTCCACGCGCTTTCAAAATTATCGCCGTCTAGTTCATACATATAGACCATAACTGCTGCCAACCCATTTTTCGTGCTATTATGTTGAGTATAATCTCAAGCTTTAGTTCTACTACTGCTGCTATCAGCTGCCTAACCTCATACGCGCCGGGACAAATAATTTATAATAAAATATTATGTTTAAAATGCACTTAAACCCTCTAAAACTCGTACTCCACGTGTGTAATAGTGTCTGAACTGTAGCCTGGAGCAAGTTTAAAGTGTAAAAGTCCACTTGGACAAAAGTCATGTGTATATGAAGATACTGTGAATGACTCATTGAACATCAGATATGTATACTTATATTATTTTTAATTCAATTAACTTTAAATTAGAGAACACAATTCTTTGTGTTAAAATAAATTATTCTTTGTTTGTTACAGGTGATGCAAATTAGTTGGTCCGGCAAAACCAGTTAAAATCACCTCACACGTCTATGACTGTAAGTACTATTTTATAAATTAACTATTAATCCAGATTTTAGTCTCTATACATATAAAATTATTATTTATTACATTGAGAAATATTACCTCATTATGTATTATATATATCTACTATACATACTATAATTACTTCAGATGAATTTATAATTATAAAGGCGGAAGTCGATCATTATTTGCCAAATGTAGCAAAATATGAGTAATAACTTTATTTTTAGCAAGAAATAGAGCAAGTCTAATGGGTTGGGACATACGCAGAACCTTTTCTACAAAAATAAGCAATCTTTACAAAAATTTTGGTCGGGATCCGATAGGTCGTACCTTGAAAATTTTGAATCTCAAGGTTTAAATTACACATATGACTTGTAATACATATATATATATGATTTCAAAGGTATTTTTTTTGAAAAATTGAAAAAATTTTAAGAAAAAATTGTTATATGTCCCTATAGTGATAAATGCTTCCCTGAGGAGCTATGAATTTTAGAAAATCAGCACAAAATGCAAAAAAAAAACTAATTTTATCAACTTTGACCCCCTGTAACTCTAAGACAATCAATTCCAAAAATCTGAAAAAATTTGGAGTAACTCGTGGCAACCTCTAGAACAAATTCCCAGAGTTATAGTGAGGTCTATTTTTTGGCCGATCGATCTCACAGAGAATCACCCACATATAGAAAAAGTTTATTTTTATCTTTTTTCAAACTTACGTATGGACCCCCCGTGCTTAACACATCCATTTAGATCCGAGCAGGTCCGTTGGTAGGCCGGTGACACAGCTCACAAGTCCTCAAACGCCATCGGGACCTTACATGACAGAGCTCCCAGATCCGATGTACGCCCATATAACCTCGAAAGATGGGCGAATAATCATAGACAACCCAGTCGGAGGAGGCCTGTAAAACAAATTTTGTTTGTTTTTGAAAAAAACAATAAATCAAAATTACAAATGGAGAGAAAATATAAAAAAAACCAATAACCATTACTTACCGATTCCGGCGCGATGAAATTCAAAAAGAAATTAAGGAAGCATCTAAACATCCTGGTTGATTTTTGACAAACAGAACCGTACTGACAGAGACAGAGAAGTAACTGACTAAGTCAACGAAATCTTTTAGACTGACAAAAGGTACAAGTACGAGGAAAGTGATAGAAAATTTCAAACTTACTTAAGGGACATTACAATGCGTCGCGATGGAACGGACAACGAATTTTCGGGCCGAGAGGGAACCGTTACTTTGGTCGATTGAAAGGCCGGAGATATGAAGGAGGAGAAAGATGCTTATAACTAACAAACATTACATTTTTCTAACACTATTATTAAGGAAATATATGTACTTACCATGATTTAATATATAAACTTTGTTTATTGCAGAATAAGAAGTAATATGTATATACATATATCTATATCCACAATACACATGTTTACTATAAAAAATCCAATTTATACAATATATTCTTGTAAAATAAAGAAAATTTATTCAATTTGTTAAAAACATTATAATTGTAAACATTTTATGTCATTGAAAATAAACAATAAACGAACAATATTAAGGAATTAAACAAAACCATTTGCAAATAAATAGATAATAAATATTTGTAAACTTACTAACAAATGAAAATGTTTGTATAAAAAAAAGTACCTTTGAACAATTGTAAATGAACAACGGGGAAGCTATGATATACTACCCTTTGTTCAGAAAAATAAGAAAATACACAGTTACACCCTATACACATACACATACAAGCACACTTCGTGGAATCGACTCGAGTTGTACTCTCGTCTTTTTATAAAGGCGGAAGTGTAATGAAATAAATACATTTCATCACCAACCGATGCACAAACACGTGAACAAATACGCAACAACAAGGAAAATTCACGAATACGGCGTATTAGCCGAAAAACTCGAAAAAGATCTCGAGAATACGAATTGCCCTTAATGCAATACGCAATATCAATGAGTAATACGTATATACGACAAGCCAACGCCTTGAGGAAATCGAAAGTGAAAGATCGAGGAAAAACTCATGCCAGTGTCATCATCTATAGAGAAGCGCCGGGAAGACCTTCGACGATCACGCAATTAGGCGTGGTAGCAGAAAGGTGAGTGGATTCTTCCGAAAAATCACCTACCTGCTTAAATAGAGGAGATGAGCGGCGGCGCGGGCACTAAGTTAAGTGATCGATAACAGACCAGTGTGTCGGATTTGCCGCGAATACGTAATTCCTCAACAGTACGTAAAAATTAACAATACGTAATTAATTAAAGGTGTATCATTTTTAATACGCGCAAAAATCATAGATAGCTAGTGCATTAATTTTCCACATTTGAGTGAAAAGAAAAGAAGTCACTCGGAAACCTCGAAGAATACGAGAAACGAGAGAGAGAGAAAGGAAACATCGAACGGTCCGGCCGAATACCTGTACAAAGGCCCAGACAAGGCGGCGCCGTATACTCTCTCTCAGCGAACGAAACCTTCACAGCGGGAGACTACGAACAGCATCACCGAGCGGATACATAGATATATATATGGGTGATTCTCTGACAAATCGTGCGCGCCATTTTTTGACATTCGCCAAAAATATTTTTAAAACATTCTTTACTAGTCTATGAGTGCCCCTGAATTTTTTTAGATTTTTTTCCATCACTTTCATTTAAGTTACAGAGGCTCAAAGTGGGCATAGTAAGTAATTTTTGCATTTTTTGACTATTTTCGTTAATTTGTAGCTCCTCAGGGAAACATTTTTAACGATAAACACATAGAACATTTTTTTTAGCAAATTTGCTCTAGTTTAAGGGAAAAATATTAGCAAAGTCATATATATATGATTGCTTCTACGTATAAACCTTTTAAGCCTTAAAATCAAGTTTTCAGCTTGATCGATCATCAATATCGAAGCCACAAAAATTTGAAAAGATAGTTTAACTCACGATAAAAGAACTTGTGAAGGTCCCAGAATGTCAGAGGCCTTGGTTTCTCTGCGAGAAATAAATATAACAGCTTATTTATTAAAAAACGCAAGTTTATTCAAAAGGACTTGTTTCACGCATCAAAAAATTTAGGTAAAGCAGTGAAATATTAGCATAATCCATCGAAATTTTGTTGTACTATATTATAAAAATGCTATAGAGTATCACTATATAATCAGTTTTAACATTTATAATAATGAAAATAAGCTAAACAAGATTTTATACTTTGAAAAGTGCACCCGGGTGTCATATACTCAATATATAATAGTTTCAAGGATATTTGACTTACATAAAAGTCAATAAACAATTAATTATAGTCAATACATCCATACTCATGATTGATTTTTATTTAGTTTTATTTAAAAACAAATTTTAAAAACAATTTTTTAAGAGAGCAAATTAAGCTCTAGCAGAAGGGACTATCTCTCCATCTCTCTCTAATAAATGCATAAATGTAGTAAATTTAGACTTTAGACCAAATTAAAAAAATTTTAGGAATGATTGACGGTAAAAAAAGTAGATGAGAATATTCTATAGGATCTAGCGAACAAAACAGAGTAAGTGAGAAAAGCCCAAAAACATTCACTAGATGTGAAAATAATGTTGTAATAGATAAACATATAGCAACGGGAAAAAGTTTGTGTCTTCCGATAAGGTAATCTTTTTTATGAAAACGCCTAGAGAACTGAGACTTGATGTCTGAGTTAAAGTAGAAATATGCAATGTATTTTATGTTAAAGAAATGGATAAAAATCTGTTAAGTTTTGCGAAAGTAACGGATAAAAATAAAATTATTTCTGTTGAAAATACATCGAAAATATATAATAAACAAAACAATTTAATTGCGGTACCTTAAGAAGAACATGGATTGTATAAAATCAGTAGTTTTATCGATAGAAAAGAATATTATATCACAGAAAAAAATGAAACAATTAAAACACAGAAAGAAAGATTTCATAGACTGTTAGGTCATGTTAATTTTAAATATTTAGAAAATATGGGTAAAAATAAATTAGTTGATGGTATGCCAGAAAAATTAGAATCAGTAATTTTGAAATGCGGTACATGTATTCAAAATAAAATGCATAATTTGTCTTTTGAAAATAATAGAACAAGAGCAACTGATATTTTAGAACTTATACATACAGACTTGAATGGGCCACATAAAACTACGGGATTTGATGGTTCACAATATTTTCTAACATTAATTGATGATTATAGTAAATGCGCGTTGATTTATACAATAAAATCAAAGTCGGAAGTTTGTGAATGTTTTATTGACTATATTAATAAAGTTGAAAATATTACTGGAAAAAAGATAAAAAGATTGAGATACGTCAACGAAAAAGAATATTTAAATCGAGATTTTTATAATGTTATGAAAAAGGAATTTTGTTAGAACCTTATTCTCCATATGTACACGAATTAAATGGAACGGCTGAAAGATCTAATAGAGCACTAATGAAAACTAATGAACAGAAGTAGTGCAAGCAGCAGTTTATTTAAAAAATAGAACAATTGCCAATACTATTGAGAATAAAACTCCTTTTGAAATTTTCTTTAAAAAGAAACGGGATATTAGTCATTTACGATTATATGGCAGTAAAGTTTTTATCAGCGTACCAGAAATTAAAAGAGATACGAAATGGGATAGAAAAGCTGATGTAGGAATTTTATTAGTAAATTAAATTGTTTAATTAAGAATAAAACTTGGAATTTAGTTGAAAGACCTAAAATAAGAAAATTTTAGATTTGGAATGGGTATTCACAAATAAATCTGATAATAGAAAAAAAGCCAGGCTTGTAAGAGGTTTTCAACAAACTGAAGTACTTGAAGATCTATATTCACCAGTAGCTAGGATTCAAACTTTAAAATTACTACTGTCTTATTGTTGCAAAAATAAATTAATGATTAATCAAATGGACGTAGAAACAGCTTTGTTAAATGGATATGTAAAATCAGAAGTATTTGTGAAACAACCTAAAGGCTTTGATGATGCAATAAATAAAGTTTGTAAACTAGAAAAAGCATTGTATGGTTTGAGAGAAAGTCCGAGAGCATGGTATGAATGATTTGATGATTATTTAAAGAAAATGAAATTTCGAAGAAGCGAAAGCGATCACTGTCTATATGTTAAACATGAGAAAGAAGACATAATTTATTTAATTTTTTTTTGTAGATGATTTACTAATTTGTGGAAAAAACAAAAGAAAAAAACAAAAGAAAAAGACAAACGAGAATTGTCAAATAGATTTGCTATGAAAGATTTAGGGGAAGTAAATATACTTATTTAGGGATAAATATAAAATATAATCATGAAAAAGGTCAAATGACATTAGATCAGAGTGATTATATAGACTCATTAGCAAGAAAATATAATATTATAAATGCGAAACTGTATTATGCGCCAATGGAACAAAATTTGAGTTTGGAACCCGCATAGGCAGCATCAAATGATTTAAAATATAGAAATTTAATTGGAGCATTATTGTGCATTAGTACAGGAACAAGACTGGATGTAAGTTATAGCGTCAACTATTTAAGTAGATTTCAAAATAGTTATGATGAATCACACTATAAATACGCATTAAGAATTTTAAAATATTTTTATTTAACAAAAGATCTTAAATTAACCTATAAAAGAAATTAAAATGCTGAAATAATGGATTGCTTTGTTGATGCTGACTGGGCTGGAGACAAAAATGATAGAAAATCAACGACTGGATATGTTATAAGAATTTTTGGAAATGTTGTATATTGGAAATCAAGAAAACAAGGTAGTGTTACAAAATCATCAACAGCTGCAGAATATGTAGCTTTATCAGAATTAGTGAGCGAAGTAAAAGTAATAAAAAATCTATTAAAAGATTTTAAAATTAATATCGAAAAGCCAATTAATATTTATGAAGATAATTCCGGAGCAATTGCAATAGCAAAGTTGGGAAATTTGACAAAAAATTCAAAGTATATAGAAATTCATTATCATTTTGTAAATGAAAGTTATGAACAAGGAATTATAAAAATTATAAAAGTCGATTCAAAAAATAATATTGCAGACATTTTAACCAAAGCTCTAGGTCGTAATAAATTTGAAAAATTTCGAAGTATACTAAGAATTGTTTGAAATAGTTCTATCGCATAAATTTAAGGAAGTGTGTTGAAATTATAAATTTATGCTTTGCACAGCAGTGCAACGAACTTAGGGAAATGCGGACAATGCTGAATTGTCAAATCAGCTTTTTATAAACGAGCGATTGACCGCTAAGAGGTTCAGTTTGTAATGTGCTTTTGTATCGGGTAGTAGCAGTGCTAAGATGCACTGAGTAAGATATAATAAATAAATGTAATTATTAAATACATTAAATCTCTTCTCCAATACTTAATTTTTCACCATATTTTAACAATAATACTAATGCTACAACATTATAAAATCAAGAAAGCTGTAAACCTATGTATTGTAAGAGCTCTGCCTAAATCTTATGTAAGGTAGCAGCGGCTACCTCCCCCCTCCCCCAGCATCCCCGTTACGGACCCTTTGGATGTCCAATCCTTTCCTCTGCGTGGGCGTACCACCCCGCTGGCATCCTACTCACCTAATCACTAATCACTAAACAGCTTTCCATCAATCTAAGCCTAGAAAACCTAAGTAAAAGTAGACAAGTCGCAACGCTCGACCGGGGCAAGCTTCCCTCAAGACACCTGTCAAGTACTTTCTATGGTTCCTTTTTCATTAGTTATCATTTTATTACGGTCGCGATGTCGCAATAACCGCCGCAACATCGGACGTGTTACGTACGAGCCATAGGCCCAGGTGACTACCATGTCTGGGGACCGGAGCTGGCGATGCACCAAGCGCAGCGTCAGCAGGGAATGCGCCGGCCGAGAGCTTCTCACGGCTAAGGAGTGCAAGCTTGCACTTTGACCGTGAGACGGCGTGCCTACGAGCTACGGCTCGTGGACTGAGCCGGCAGATACCCGGCGACCCTCGAACTGGGCAGAGTTCCTCCTCTAAAGAGCTAATAAACGGAGAATCACACTTAAGGGGACCCAACACCTTTAAAACTTGAAAAAGTCGATTTTTTTTTTATGATTTGTTTTGATAGGAAATTTACCATAGAATATGCTCTCGAAAGCCGTTTTTCGAAAAAAAATTTTCCCACAAAATTATAAGCAAAATACTAAATAAATATTTTGACTAGTTTCTCGCAAATTTGCGTAATTAAAATTATTTATTCAATTTATCGAAAAGTTTCATTTTTTTTTTAATAAATCCAGTCAGAATTAGATATTTTTATTGTAATTGTAAAAAACAGTATTTTTATAACTATATATATATATATATAATAACTACACACACACACACACACACATCGTATTACAGGAATGTTTAACTTTTTCCTTGCGTATGAATGTATTTATGCGCGAATGTGTGTATGTTCGCGCGCATGTGTATGTGTGTGTGTGTGTGTGTGTGTGTGTGTGTATCACTCGCATACACACATACGCTCTTAAACATACATACGTATTTCGTAAATTATTTTATAACAATAAATGATGATTTTTTTTTCATTCTGTGTTTCATGAAACTATATAGTCATTAGTTGAAATTCAAATACGCGCGCTCTTCGCAACAGTCTAGTCCATTTACCGACCATGTATACATCGTTTCCTCCTGACTGAATTCCTGTTTTGTAAAGTACATAAAGGTTAGAATCAGTGTGCTTTCAAATCTGTTTTACCAGCTTTCAAATATTTGAAAGTTCTTGAATGTGAGATGTTTTGCACAGTGCAAACATAGTTAAATTTAGTTATTTGTTTATTTACCATTTTTCAGTAGTGTTTATTTACCTTTTTTTCTTCTAGTTATTTATATTTTAATTTTTTAAATTGAAAAGGTTCGAGTAGTTGTAAGAAATTTTAGTTAGTTTAGCTTTTAGTTTAGATTAGTTAGTTATAACAATGAGTGATAACAAGGGCAAATTGCCTAACACTCATTTAGATAGAAAATACTCCTGTGGAAGTAGTAAAAGGTGACCAAGAACATTTACAGGAACTAGACACAGTGACGCAGTAGACTCAACTGCACAACCAAGACCTTCGACAACTTCAAGAAAACTTGAAACTCCAGCAGCAGAAGGCCTCTCCGGAGTCAAGAATAGAATTATTGACATCAATATTCTATTTTCTGAACTCCAAAATGTGTTGTGTTGCAAACAGTGTCATAGTGAAGTGCAGTTTTCTGAATCAACAATGCTTGGATTAGGATTTAAAATTGAAGTGACATGTGTTCGATGGAGAGAAGTCTCCAGCATCAATTCTAGCAAAAAAGTGGGTGAAAGTAATCGTGCATGGGAAGTGAACCGAAGGGCTGTAGTTGCATCTTGTGCTCTTGGTGTTGGACATGCTGGACTTTCGACATTTTGTGGCATAATGGACTGCCCTAAGCCTATAGCTCAGTCTACTTATGATTTCATCAATCAGCAGTTCAGTGAAGTGTGTGAAAGTGTTTCTAAGGAGTCTATGCGAGCTGTAGTCCAAGAAGAAAGGGACGCTACTGAAGATCGTGCTCTTGGACTAAACATTTCTGGTGATGGCTCGTGGAGGAAAAAAGGATTTTTATCGCTATAAGGATTTGCTATTAAGTAGTCAAAAGTAAAGGCTTGGCAAGGACTACGAAAAAAGATGAGTATTCTTCTCTATATTGTTTTAGCTGATTTTTATGGTTTTTGAAATATTAATTTATTTCATTTTTTTCAGTGGATATGACGCTAAGTTGGAATTCTATTTTTTTTCCATCAAATCAAGTTGGAGACTTCAACAAAATAATTAGGTAAGAATAAACATGCATTTTTTAGTATTAAATACAATAAATTAACCTAATGTTAAAATTCACAATTTATCATTTTTTGTTTACAGGTCCTCAGAGGCGTACTCAACACATTGGTATACATTCAGTATACCATATAAATCCTGAAAGTGATGGTCTACCACCAAGGATCGATGGAAAAATAGTTCCAAGAGATTTGGTAAGCAATAAATGAACTTATATTACAATATGCATCAATGAACTTTAAAGTCAATTTTCTCCAACTTTGGTTTTTCATGATTTCAGCTCACTGTGCGTAGGATTCCAGGTGACCATATGCTTCGATTGAGCTGAAATTTTTTGATTATGCTCTATGTAAGTATAGTTTTCGTATGAACAGAGGGATTTTGATTCAAAAGCTTCAAATTTGTTTAATAACTAAAAATGTGGCAAAAAAAATATTAAAAATAAAAAAATTAACTTTTTTTTAATTAAAATTTTTCTAAGTATTCAAATCAAAATCGAAAACTACACTTACATAGAACATACTCACAAAATTTGAGTTCAATCGAAGGATATGGTCACCTGGAATCTTACGCACAGTGAAAATCAGTCTGCGGAGTGCCACTCCGGATAGGTAGGTCCAAACTTGGATTTCAAGTGCTTAAATTGAAGGTAAGTGAACATACTATAAGTATGAAAAGTTTGTATAACATATTATTTAATTTTATACTAATTTTTTATAATTTTATGTTTCAGATTTTAAACGTGTTGGGTCCCCTTAACATTGTCTCGTGTCCTTCGGTCCACCCCCACGATCCGTAACACGTCGAACAGGATTTTTTATTTGCGGTACCCCGAATTTAAATAAAAGAGCACAATCGGATCTTATTTGCCTAATTTACGGTCTTTTTTCCGAGCGCTTCAATTTGAAAAAAGATTTTCAGTTTTAGGCTGACAGCGCGCGGCAATCCCCACTCTGCGGCCCACTACGCTGCGGCGCGCCGTCGGATACCGTTACGCGCATCGCCTCTAATCAATACTCATTTTATTAATCACATTCAATTGGATGCGTATCGACTTGCAGTGATTTGAAAACTACAATGTATGGGTGGATATGTGTGTGATACAATATTCAAAGGCTCTATCCCTCGGTGTTTGTTTAATGTTTTAAAAATAGTCTATCGATCTCTCCGAGGCCAATGTTTGGAAAAAGGTAAAATTTTAAAATAATTTTACCTTTTTCAAAACACTTGCCTCGGAGAGATCGATTGATTCTTTTTAAAACATGAAAACTACAACTTTTCTACTTTTCAGCAACATTTGAATCATTACGATATGTTGTATATATAAGAAGTAGTAGCCTGTTAAAAAAAACCGTACCTCGGCCCATAAGTGGCGTATCATATCATTCTTTTTCTTAAAATTTAGAGAAAAATCATCACTTTTTAATGCATTATAATACATTTTGATCAAATTCTAAAGTACAATTCTTAATTAATTACTATTTAAACGAATGCATGCTGGAGCTGCCCTAATTAAAATTTTGGAATTCCGCAAAAAGTTTTTTAAAATGTAACTCTTTAATATGCTCACAATTAGATTGCTCATAAATAGAGGGCACAAATATAAGCAATTTTTAACGTTTTGCCAGTACCATGAAAAATAATAATTATCAACATATTGCGACTACTTGCACAAAAACTATTATAGATAGAGGCTTCAAATTTTAACAGCTATTTGGAATCCTTGAGTACATTTTCATGAAATATTCGAATAAAATATAAAGTTTTTTGTAGGAAATTTGTAAAGAACAAGTTTTGTCTGAAATATTTTTCGATACAACCAATATTTTTTAATACGCAGCGCAAGATCTCAAAACAAAAAAAAATACAAAAATGCAACTTAAACTGTTAATTGTTTATTAATCTTGCGATATCAAGAATTATCTAACTCAGAATATAATTATATACACTCCCCTGAACAATTTAAGCCCTTAACCTTTCACTTCGGAATTTATGTCACCTCAGAAACTTAAACGGCGGTGTAACCATCAGTAGTATACCCCTGTCTATGGCGCGTCAAAACAAACCCCCAGCACCGCACCCAGAGCGGTGAGGAGATTTGTTTTTGACGCGCCATAGCCCGGAGTGGGAAGGGGGGCCGCCAGGTGGGAAGAGTGGAGCCGCCAGGTGAGAAGGGGGCCACCAGGTAAGAGGGGAGCCGCCACGTGAGAAGGGGGGCCACCAGATAAGAAGGGAGGGTGCCGCCAGGTGGGAAGGGGGGACCCATCGGGGAAATTGGGGGAGGGAGATAAAAAATTGATATAAAATTACCTAAAATTAGGCCTCCTCCTCCTCCTCTTCCATTGAGGAATAGCCCGATTCTGGCTCGGCCCTGGCGAGGAATTCCTGCACATCATCCTCGAAAATAAAGAAGCCGACGCCTGCCTGAAATCGGACCAGGTGCTCAGGCTCCGCATCCAAGTCTTCTAAGCCGTTATCGGCCATAGCACTTAAGAATCACAGTTTTAGTTTGAGTAATTTAGCTGCGGGGATAATCACAGAAAAAAAACCGTGAAGCGCGCGCGACGAGTGATGAACGATTACTAAAGGAATCATCGCGTCATGCAAAAATCAAAGCTGTAAACTCCCCACTCTGCAGACATGCAGGTGGGCCTGAATCAGCATCTTCAGTACATCCGTACGAATATAGAGTAAGACTATGAACACGATTAGTCATACTCTAGCTGCATCCAAGTGCGAAAAGATGCAGCGAAAACAAAATTCGGACAGGTGTGCACCTGTTACGTAATTCATTATTCTCGGGAATAATGAATCACTGCGCCTGCATGCTTGAGTTCTAATCTACCGAATTCGAACTCAAAGAGAACGAAAATTCTTTTATTTTTCCGATATCTCCAATATTAACGGAGATACGGGAATTCCATTTTTTTGCAAAATTTTAAAATTGACCTAGAGAACTGATTTTTGGACTGAAGGTCCACCTCGGCGTACTCTATCGGAATCCGGTGAAAAAATCGAAATTTCGAAAATTACAGTTTTTTTTGCGTCGAGATGTGCCTAGGTATCAAGTATCACGGCCGCGATATCAGGCCGTGAAACCCGGTGCCATCTTATCTCTCTCTGGATGGCGCGTCAAAACAAACCCCCACCACCGCACCCAGAGTGGCGGGGAGATTTGCAATGACGCGTCATAGCCCGGGGAGGAGAGGGGGTATGCAATCATGTAATTGGGGGGAGGGGGCCATCCACGTAATTGGGGAGAGGGGAGACCCATAGGAAGGGAGGGAGACCCATGAGGAGGGAGGGCTCAAGGGTGGGAATGATGTTTAATGTGTGGGTAGGGGTTTGGAATGGGAAAGATGGTTTTTACTTAACTTTTTTCTTTTTTTCTTCTTTTATTCATTTCTTTTTCCTTACTTTTTTTTATTAACGTAATAATAATTATGAATGCGAAAAGGAGGTGAATTATGGATTTACAGGTGAATAAAATACAGTTTGATTAATTTTCCAACCTTTTATTGAGCATATTTATTAAGTTGTATATATGTAACGAAGCTAGTTCATACAACAAATTTTCAATTTCAATTTTTTCAAGCTCAGAAGCGTATTGCTGATATTTTTTACAATAACCGTCAACGTTTTCCTTAAATGTAGTAAGTACTCTATCGTCGATTAAATTCACATATTTTTTCACAATTCTCGGCGAATAGCTTAATAAATGAGCTTCCTCCATATAATATTTACTTTTGTTTATAATAAAATCTGCAATATTTTTCACACTCTCGCTTACACTACCACCTATTACTTCGAAACACCACGGACGTAAATCAATACATTTATGAATATAATTTTTTAAACACCCAAATGTCGATTCGTCCAGCGTAATGGATCCTTGAAATCTTTTTGGCGTTTTGGGCTCCGTGGGTTGTTAAAACTCTGTTTAATTACGATGATTTTGTCCTCATTATCGTTTGTGTATTTAAGTTTCCAGCCAGGACCCTCAACTGTCACGCTCTTTAGAAAATCAGCTTCTCCAGCAAAGTATTTTAAGATGTCTGAGAATTTGCTCTTGAATACCTCCAAGCTAGCACTTGAGAAGGCTACGCCGCTGAATTCACTACTCAATAATCTTACTACTGGTTTGTAGTCTTCGTCCTCTAAAGAGTCGTATTCCATGCCAACGATAATTTTTTTTGAACATCTGTTATCTAGCCCGTACAAAGCACAAAGTAACATTTGTTGCTGTGGATACGAAGCCATTCTTGTAGGCGCGTCTTGACTGTTCTCTGGACGACTGACAAAGTAGCACTAATCCTGAATTCGTAATGTACAGTTTGAAATGTGGCGATAGTGGGAGGCCCCGAGCAAGCCCCTGGGTAGGACAAAGAGGCCGAATGCTGATTCAAATTTCCGTTTGACGCGACACTTTATACGTTACAATAATGACATCTTCGAAGAACAACAGCTTTGTAAACATCTGACAATGCAGCCACAATTTCCTACGAAGGACTCATCAGCTTTTTTCGCGCGTCGTACATACTGTCTGGCTATGTCATCATTTTTTTGTAGATTATCAGAGAAATTATTGAGAAATTTATTGTAACCTGAACCATCACTCATATAACGCAGAAACATAATACAATATTGGCCGCATACGTTGGAGGAATCATTCTGTAGTCGAATGTCATTCCAACGAAACTGTTTACAATTTTTTCGCAATCGGTTGATATGGTCAGGTATGAACGGCGGTAGACCAAAACTATCAAAATAAAACGCATTACAAGATTTATCGATATACATAGCGACCCAATGCATACCAGGTTTCGTGTGATCATCCGTATCGACGATAAATGCAGCCGGTTTCGTCCAAACTCTGGGTATTTGGTCGGCTGGGAATACACCGATAGTATGGCAGCGAATTTTTGTCAGATATTTCAATATTTGAAGACTGTCCATTGCAAAGGCTGTTTATAGCGTTACATCTATTTGGAGACAATCATGATCAAGTCTTTATATGTAATGTGGTAGAGCATAGCGACATCTATATATTAAAATATTAGCTACTAAAATCGACTATGACTTGACGAGATGCATCAATTTCTAAAATGTTTTCATACTCTGAGTATAGAATGCAATTGACTGTTTCTGTTAATGGATTACTGAAGCGTACTTCCAATCGAATGCTTCCATGTTTGATCAAATTCCAGTGGCCGCTATCGTTCGCCGATAAATCTGGAGTCAAATCAAATGCAAAGAGGCAATATCCGTGTGGATAGGAATCACGGGTTATTTGATTGCCTTCGTTGAGGAAATGTATGCCTGTATCAGAGAAAAGAGTATGGTATGCATCTACGTACAGATTTCTTGTTGTATAAATCGAGTTGCAATGGTTTTGAAGGTATCTGTACACCGTCAACGTACAAGCGTAAAAAGTTTATATTAAAGTGTTCAAAATTGAATGGATTTAGCATTTGATCACCATTAAAAGCTTTATTATTGACAAAGCCAATGATTATTCTTTTCGGTAGTTGACCCAGTACAATGTTATCCAAAGTTTCACCGTGTACACCACTATGCATAGTTATTGCTTTAACCTCCCCCCTTGTTAGAGGATATTTAGCAGTTGTTTTTGAGAGCGATTGAGCGTGCGCCAGCAATATACTCGGACTGATTTTTACACGTCTAATAAGAAGATTTACCTCTTCGATATGTACGGTAAAATTACCGGTAGGATTCATCAGGCAAAAGCTATCTCGAGCTTTCACTAAGCGTACTCTCACTTCAACACCATTGATTAGAAGCCTCTCTTGATTGAAGACATCTGTATGCAGATGACCAATAAGGTCAATAGGTTTATCGTGAGCTAATAGTTTCCGTCTTTCTACAAGACCTTGATTGGAATTTTCTGTATCGTTCATTTTTCCAGCGCTATCGTCACACCATAGAACAGTAGAAAGTTGGGATGCTTTTGCAGCAGGCCCGTAATTTAGTAGCGTTTCAATATAAGCTCTGTATGCATAGGCATTGGTAGGTGGAGATACAGGTTTTGAATTAAATAGTACGTCTACTTGATTGAATAGAGAATGCATAAAATTATTGACCGGTCATACCCGTGCCATTAAAATTTTAAAAGCATTTCGATCATCTTCAGCCACGTTTTCTTCACTTATTGTAGATTTTAAACTCACACGAAGGCTGAGCATGGTATGAGCCAAATCAATGTATTCATCACTATTACCAGGGATTACAAATTCTATCGATGAATCATCAGTCAAAGATGATATTGGTTTGTATTGAATCCAATGCGAACCCTCTATTGTCGTTTGTATTGATGGGATTTCAAATAGTAATAGCTCTGACTTCAGACATTCGCAAGAATGAGTGTGTAAAAATGCCATTTTTTTTAACTGTCAAAAATATCTCTTGTACTTCTGTTTTTACGTCTTTTTCTTGTAACCAGTTTCCTCCTGCTCTTCTGATTCTTTCTCGTTGTCTTCTTCTTCTTATTGATGGTCTTTCTTGCACTTTTATTTTTTGTACGAGCAATCACACCACGCCTTCTTATTTTTCTACTATGCACTGTTGTAGGTGCAGCGAGTGACTGCATCTGAGAAGGATAACCGTAGCGCGACATTTTATATCCGGACCCCTCCATCAGTTTATTCAACTTTTCTTCAGCTTTTCTCTTTAGAATTTCATCAGATTCTCTCACACGGCTGCGGAATGACTCTTTGACAGGTGTATTGCGTGTTGCAACGTCGGATATAATATTAATATCTGTACGCACAGCTTCTTTTCCCACAGCTCTAGCGCCGCGATTGATGAGCGGAAGGACTCGTCGAAATATACCGGCTAAGAATGAACCAATACCGTGACCTCTTTGATAGGGTGATCCAATATAAACATGTCCAACACCTCCTGTGTAGGGATTTCTACCCCTCCTCCACCACCACGGTAACCATTACCAACTTGATAACTGAAATAATTTTCGTAATGAGCCATTTTTAGTCGACTTTCTTGAAATGAAGTGTTACGGTTAGCGTTCCGTGATCGAATGGTATCGGTTGTCCACAATCATCTCTTATATCTATTTCTATCGTCTGAAACGAGTTGAATAATAACGGTATATACATTGGTGGAGAAAAACTTTTAATCCTTGTATTTCCATATTCATAATTATCAGTGTTCAGCGGTATTGCTCGTGAAAGTCGAGATCGTACATCACCTGTCACTGTAGATCATTAACATTGTTGGTAAAGCGCTGGGAAGCCGAGCAGGTTCAGTACCTTTTATTAAACTTTGATCTTTACCAAAAACAATTGGCTTCTGTCTCTCATCATCACTTTCAAAACCGAGAATTTTTTGTATTTTTCCTGGCAGGGAAACCTCATGAGTAAATTCAGAGCAAATAGTTGTTCCACAAGTCTTTTTTATCGTTGTATAACCACCGCGCTCAATCACCACCGTCAAATGATCCTTCATACATTCTAAATTATTTATTTCGTCGACGAGTGTGAAAATGTCTTTGTAATAACCAGAACGAATCAACGATTCGGTAATTGTAATTCTATCGTCTTCTTCTCTTAATTTGTTTGTCTTGATCATCAAAGGGGGTGTTCGTTTCACGGAAATTTTTCTTTTCTCTTCCTCGAATTTCACATGTTGAAACGTCAACGGAATTTGAACCTCTGTAAGAGCAACAACCCATGATCCCTGTAACCTGATCTGTTGTGGTAATTGTGTGACATAGTGTGTTGTAGTATTTTCTGCGAAATATTTCATGCTGCTATTACTAGGTAAAATAATGTAGAATTGATCCTTCATTTCTGCGAAAGCTGGTTAGCCTTGATCCAAGAATTAAACTTTTCTGGATAACCTTTCCAACTGACAAAATATTCCTTCGAGCGTCCCTAGCCTCTGACATGCAACACCTTTTCTATTTCAAAAGATGTTGTACTTAGATCCTTTTGTACTCTGCTCAACTCCTCAGCATAAAAACACCCGTCTATAACCTCACCAGATAAATCTTGCAATTGGTAGACAGGTGGGTAACGCGTTAAGGAAACTTGTATAATTTTAAATATTTCCAACGTCCAACCGCTCTCGTATCCCTTCTCAAAGATGTTTCGTGCACGACTGACTCGTACCATACATACCTACAACTTTGAACTTAGGTTTGGCACCTGTTTTATTGTTTTTACCATATCGCCGATCTATATTTTTCCGTGCTTTAACAGATGCCGGCGTCATCTTGGTTGCAGAGTGTTTACTATGATTCTATGCTTTAATTATATTCTGCAATACATCAATGTATCTTCGTGCATTTTTGTGGGTAAAATATCGCCAAACCCGCACTTTAATGGTGCGTATCAGTCTTTCGGCTATAGCTGCTTTCGTATCAGGACTTCGTGCCACTCTGAGTGTGATACCATTATTGTGTAACACTAGCTGAGTCTCACGGCCAATAAATTCTTTTCCCATGTCCGTTTGAAGACATATCGGCCGACGATCATTGCTTCTTGATAACACATTTAAAAACGCTTCAGCAACACTTTTTGAAGTTTTTTCCTTGATCGGCTCTGCCCAACAATATTTACTGATCACATCAATAATAATGAGAACGTAACTGTATCCATCATTGTAAGTTTTTAAGGATCTCAAGTCCATCAGATCAGCCTCCCATAAAGCATCTAAATTTCGTACATTATAACTTCGTCTCGAGAATCGACGCCTAACGGGTCGATGCAGATTGTATGCATCTTGACTCTCGAGCCACTTTTCAACACTTTTTCGACTAAATTTTTTATTTTTATTCTGTTTTTTTTTACGTATAGCTTGGAAAAGTTTATCAACAGGTGTGTATGATGCCGGATGTGATGGTGTATAATACATTTTTTCAAATCTTAAACCAGCACGATTCATCGTTTTATGTACTTTTCTTGCTCTTCTTCGTAACTCCTTTCGACGGTTTCAATAATTTATTCTATTCCTTCAGTTCTTTGTCCTGTTTCTTATTATAAGTCTTTACAGATTTGTTGTTACCCCCTTTCTTCTTTTTTTGTAATGCTTTATTGATAATAATTTTTCAAGAGTTATCTTGCTTACCATACAGCAAGCTGTCATCATTGCCACTGTTCGCTCATCCGCAGGTGTTTTATCAGCGAGCATTCGTTTAAATGAATATTCAGCTAATATACGATCAGCCTTACGTCGGTTGCAATTTTTATCGCTATAAGCTAAGTCGTGCTGACGACATGCTATATCTAACGTGTTAATACCAACTTCACCACGCTCGATACGTTCAGCGAGTTTTGTGCCAGGTCCGCAAAATTTATACCCAGGAACATGTAGTTCAAAAGGTAGTAGGTTTATTAACTCATCTAATGCACTATTTTTTACTTCATTTTCTTCTTCTTGTTTTTCTTTGTCTTCTGCGTCGAAGACTCGCGTGTTTTGCTTTGATTCCCGCTTAAACGTCTCCATGCTGTGATTTCAGAATTGGTTACAACTAGTTTTCTCTTCTTTTTTTTACTAGTAACTTGATCACCTAATTTTATGCTCGCGTCGCTCTGATCACCAGTGTCTGAAACACTACTGATGTTATTTCGAGAATTGTTTACACCGCTGGACCCTGGAATCTCATGACGTGGCGTTCGAAATCCTTTACCAGAGCCATCTGGTGTAGAATTCTGAAGAGAGACAGCAGTGCTAACTATACTTCCTTTTGGGGTACTACCGACTATACTGGTCCAGACACGTTTATTTGTGTTAGCAGTCATATTTTTCCAGACACGCTCATTTCCGATGTATTCACGAGGTATAAATGATTCATGAAGTGCCAGAGCAAACTGCTCGTGTCCATGAGGTGATGTTCCTTGTCTTTTTCTCTTTTTTTTATCATTTATTAAATCAATCATGTTGGCTTCACCTAAGCGAACTCCTCCTATTGTCACAACACCATTTGCATCCCAGCCAATCTTACCGCTTACTCGTAATTTTCGCAGTAATTGTCCTGCTTTAGCACGGAACTTTGTAGGCACACTCTCGGCGATACTCGCATCAATCCGATCTTCCCACTTGC